>QPKB01000003.1:29237360-29324744 GCA_003546025.1 Camphora micrantha | reverse complement strand
CATCTCTTGATTCATCCACCAACACTACATCATCTACAAACAGCATACACTGGGGCACCTCCTATTGAATATGCATACGTAACTCATCCATAATCAGTATAAAGAGATAAGGGCTTAAGGCAGGCTAACCCCTAATGCAAACCTATGGTCACTGGGAATTCACATGTCTCTCCACGGGTAGTTCTCACACTCGTTACCACTCTTATACATGCCTTTAACGGTTTCAATAATAATCTCTTGGAACACTCCTTTTATTTAAAACCCACCAAATTAAATCTCTAGCTACCCTATCATAAGCTTTCTCTAGATCGACGAAGACCGTATGCAAAAAATTTCTCATCGCTCGGTATTTTTTCAATAACTGCCTAAGTGAGAATATAGCTTCCACAGTTGACCTTCCTAGCATGAAAAGAAATTGATTTTCAGATATCTTGGCATTTTGTCTAAGTATTTACTCTACTACTCTCTCCAATAGTTTCGTAGTGTGACTCATAAATTTAATCCCATGATAGTCGATCCAATTTTGTATATTTCATTTGTTTTTGTATATAGGTACTACAACACTTCTTTTCCATTCATCCAGCATTTTCTTTGTCATTAATATCTTATTGAAGAGCCTAGTTAACTAAATCCACCCAATTTCTTCTAAGTATTTTCAAGCCTCATTGGAATGTAATCTAGGCCATAGCCTTTCCTATCTTCATGTGTGTCAATGCTTCCTTCACTTCTACTAACCTAATTCCATGGTAGAAGGCATGTCTTGTTAATAAAGTATCATCCTTTATTCTTATGCCTCCTGTATAATCTTCATTTAAAAGTTGGTTAAAATATACTCTCCACCTTTTGTTAGTATCACTGTCCTTCACTAAAACCTTTTGGCTGTCACTCTTTATACATTTGACATGATCTAAGTCCCTATTTTTCGTTTACCTTATTTTTGCAAGTTTGGAAATATCCTTCTCTTGTTCCCAACTTATTATATAAGTAATCATATGCTTTGAACTTTGCATCACTTAGTACTTTCTTAACTTCTTTCTTTGCCTTATGCTTGTCATAATTTTCCATGTTTCTGGACCTTTCAAAATTTTAGAACATCTTTTCTCTCGAACAACTTCCTGAACCTCTACACTCCACCACCAGATTTCTTTATCATAATGTCTTTTCCCTTTCGACTCTCCAAGCAACTCTTTTGCAACCGTCATGATACAATTATCCATTTAATTCCACACCACCATAGTTTCTCCTTTCAAATTTCTTGTCACTTTATCCCCCTTCTATCATAATGTCTTTTCCCTCTCCTTTTACTTCTAATGCAAATATCTAAAACTATTATCCTATGTTGTATGGCCAAACTCTATCTTGGAATAACCTAACAGTCTTTACAAGCTATTCTAAATAGAAAAAAGTTTATCTGGCTCATGTTAGTCCCACTCTTATATGTAATTAATTGCTCCCCTCTCTTTTTAAAATAGGTGTTTGCTATTATTACAAGGTCAAATGCGAACATCAAATCCAAAATAGTGTCTCCTAACTCATACCTTTCTCCAAAACCTTGTCCTCCACGCACTCTCCCATACCCTCTATTATCCTTTCCTACGTTTGCCCATTTAAGTCCCCTCCTAAGAAAATCTTTGCACTAGTTGGAATTTCTCATATTAAACCATCCATCTCCTCCCAAAATTGTCTCTTAACATTTTCATCTAATCATGCTTGGGGTGCATAGGCACTAATGATATTCATTATGTCTTCCTCTAACACTAGTTTAATTGTTATAATTTTATCACCTAACCTCTTTAACCCCACAATCTTTTCTTTCAAATCCTTATCTACTACTATACCTCCTTCATTTCTTGTATTGTTCTTTCTTACATAATAGAGTTTATAACCATCAATGAACTCCTTAGTTTTTTCCCCTTCCAACTTCGCCTCCTAAAGACATATTACATTAAATCTTCTTCTTTTCAGTGCATCGACCAACTTCATGCTCTTTCATGTCAAAGTTCCTATATTCCAAGTAGCAAGTCAAATCATTTTTAAGTAGCCAATGTTAATATAGATTCTATCACCGTCATTGTTACCACGCATTATTCCCAAATAATTACCAATCTAGACCATCTCTCCTCCCAGACCCCCACTCACATCATGACCACTAGTATTGTCATCCTAGCTAACCACAGCTATAGAAATGGTAACTAGATCCTCAAGATAAACACTGGCCATTTTATCATGATCTTCTTCACTATAAGGACCTTACCCCAATTTTCAATATTTAAATAATATTTAATTTAAATTTATGAATTAATAATGGAAATTAATCCTAAGAGTAGAATTCGGCGACATTGGGAATTAGGGAATAATTAGGAATTCAATTTGGGTGTGATTAGGGCATAATTAAGGAAATTAATTAAAATAATGAGAAATAATTAAATAAGCATGATGGGGCCCACTTGGGATCATGCCCATAGCTCTCATCATCTCTCCCTGGCTCGAGAGAACTTGACTCTAATAAGTTAAGATGGACTTAATTCTCGTGGATTAACAATCATCTATACAAATTCACCATCTAATAGTCGGATTATTTTGCTAATCGTTGGATAGGTAGAGCATGCAATCGAGTTCTCCATACATTAGTAGAATGGAGGTGTGGTTTTTGTTGACACGACCTTGATGTGCTGTGTAAGGCCTTCAAGTAATGAGATCATCTAATGGTTTAGATCTTAGTATCAGATCCTTAAGAAAGTCAATCCATTCAACTATCTCACTTGTGCAGCCATCCACCATCAGTCACAAAATACAAAGTCCATGCAGGGCCTTTGAACAGTAGGATAGACTTCAAGGCTTGCTCATAATCAAGGATGTATTATCCGATCCTTCTATAGGCACTTCCAGCCCCAGGATGATCACTGTCGCCAAATCCATTGCATCTGAAGCTTGCTCTTCTTGATCTAATTCTTTGTTTCTCTCTTGCACTTTCACCGCACATTAGATCAACTTTTTAACTTGATAAATTTCTTTGCATGTTGATTCAGTCAGACATTTAGCCATGTAATGCCTGTTTCCACCACGTATGAGACAATGTGATTCATTAGTACAATCAACTCTAAAATGTCATTTTCCACCACACTTTGAACAAACCAGAACCTTTTTTCGCCATTGTCATGGTAGATTATTCAATGAATCCTTTCCTTTGCTGTCTATCGACATCTGGCTTTGGTAAGTGTTCTGGCAATGTCACCTTTTTTTTTTTTTTTGTGTGTGTGTGTGTGTGTAAATGAACTGAATGGAAATCAATGGAACTAATAAGGACAACTTTTGAAAACCGAAACAATTTAAGAACCTAATGGAACTTATTTGCTTTGATACCAAAATATTGAAAGGTGGATAGATGTGGAGTCTTCACGCACGTCTTGAAGCCATGTCAATGGAGTCTTCACGCATTGGAATTGCCTAGCAGTCTTCGCACAAGGCTACGAGAGTTTGATTTTACTCAATACTAGTAGAGAGAAAATATTTTCTAATGTTTTGACCAACAATCTTGGCTTGCAATTATAGATTATACTTTTAATTAGAGTAGTCAATAATCTTGGCTCTTAATTAGAGATTGTAATTCTAATTAAGGCTCCTAAAGGTATTGGCCTACATATAATTCCAAATTTAAGCAAATCACAATAAAATTGATTCTCTCAAGATATAGCTTCCTAAAATATGAGATTTGGCATGTGACATGACCATAATGCCCTTATTTAACATGTGACTGATTAATCACTTCATGTTATGGCCCTCTGGTCTTGTTGAGCCTTGTTTTATGAGTTTTTACAGATGCATTTGGATCATGGCCCGCATCATCTCTCCCCGACTAGAGAGAACTCAACTAGATAGATTTAATCTCCTGGATCAACAATCAGCCATACAAATTCACCATCTAATGGTCGGATTTCTTTTGTCGATCATTGGGTAAGTAAAGCATGCAATGGAGTTCTCCATACATTAGTAGAATGGAGGTGTGGCTTCTATTGACAGCCTTGAAACGGCCTGTAGGGCCTTCAAGCAATTAGATTATTTAACAGTTTAGATGTTATTGTCAGATTCATACAAAAGTATGACTAGTTGTCAATCTCTCTTAGTGGATTGGGCCCATGCTGGTCTCCTTGGCATTGTTTTATGAGTATTCATGGACACATCATTAGACTGCACTAGTACACCTCGCTGCAAAATATGTGAATAGCGCGATCTTTAACATTGATGCTGATGTCGAAAAAATTTAATGGAAATGCCATTTGATCAGGTTCCATCTTGACATTATTAGCAAATTGAAATGTTGTCGACCTCCGCAGCCAGTGATATTGAGACCCTTTATGGAAAATTTTTAAGGAACTAAAACTCTAAGCATATACACCATTTCCATATGAAGAGAGGATGTATCAATTTTGACAATGATGCAAAGAATGAAGGCAAGAACTAAAAGTTTGCTTCTAAGTCTGGAGTGAAATCCCTAGGAGACAAATTCAAAGCGATGCTAACACAGCCGATAACCACTGCACAAAGATCTAAACTACACAAGCAGTTGTCCACCAAGGTATGACTGATTCACTCAACCTTTTTGGCATCCTCTTCTATTTTCAAGAGATCCACATGTGAAGATAGCTAAGCTTTTCCATTGAACCCTCGAAACTGCAATGCTACAAACTATCCCTGGCCTGTTCAATCATATCATTTGTCCATCTACTGGTTTCCCATTCATAAATCAGTAGCACATTGTGCTTCAACCTTTACCTTATCCATTAGAAGAAAAATGTCGATGACATGACCAACTCTGACTGACAAATTCTTACAAAAGTCAATATAGCATTAAAGCACCAAGGTAAAGGATTGGCAACACATACGGAGATTGAATGCCACATCATTGGTGTCCTGTAGCAGCACTCATCCCATCTCAGTAGGAGGAAGGGATTTACACCAACTAACCCACACATTTGATCATACAAGGTGATATAACATTGAATTCATGCTTGCCAGTGCTCCAATGCCATAGTTTCCTCATACCATTATGCCTGGTGTGCAGTTGCGGTGGGTTGAACTAAACAGACACTATCTTAATAGATTAATCCCACTTCTATTCTGGAATCCACTTTCATTTTTTTAGTATAATTTCTTTACCCACATTATCTCCCAATCGAAATTATGATTTGAATTGGTTGAACTAACGGGCATTGCAGGATGAATTTTCACAAAGTTTTTCCATGTGAAAGGCTAAGATGAAAGAAGTCTTCCCAAAAAGAAAACTATATATCTTCTTGTTCCCATGCAATGCAAACCGGACACCTTTGAACTCATCATAAAGAAAAGGACAATCTAAATGCATTAAAAAGGACACTGCAAAATAGAGTTGCAACTTCCGGCCAAACTTGAACCCACGTGATCTGACCAGAACAAGAGTAAAATTGGGTGTGTTTGGGTCAGGCTCAGGCCTGGATTTAAAAGAACTTCATGGAATTTGGGTGTTCAGTTTTGGGCCTTAAGTGCTTGAATGGGACCAGGGTATGCAGCTTAAATATAAATATAAGCATCAAAAGGAACAGAAAAATAACATACCAACTCCAACTCAATCGACTTGAATTTCACTCCAATAGAGAATTTACAATTCTGGTCAAGGACATGTATAGCATGTTCAGGTTTCATTCAGGTCCGATTTAGATTCGGGTTTAACCATGTGCAATTTTGCTCAGGCTTGAGTTGGGGCAATACTCTGGCCTTGCCCAAGTTACACCACTATCAGAGAACTTCAGATGCAAAAAAAAAAAAAAAAAACAGACTACAGGAATCAAACTCACATGCATAGTGGTAGCCCTATTTACATAAACCATCGCCACAAAGTCCTTGTCCATGTCATCACCATCCATCGGAGCAAGACGCAATGCCTGTTCATCATAGAATAAGAACACAAGACCCATGTCACATATCTCAGTAATACTTTGAAAACACCATGACAATCTATTTTAATTCAGATGATCCTCTCACCCACCTGCGAGTAGAATCTCAAGGCCTCGGAGAAATCACCCTTGGAGAAGCTTTCATTTCCTTTCCGCTTCAAATCAGAAGCAGATGTCATGTTCTTGGAACAAAGCCCCATCTCTCTATATGTCAAGATCTTGGACAACCTAAAAGAACCAATTAGGGTTAATTACAGAAGAAGAAGAAGAATCAAAGCAGTTTCATAAAGAAACAAAAAAGTACGTATGGAGGAAGAGAGAGAGGGTGATTATTACTTGGTGGAATTGGGGCAAATGGAGAAAGAAATCGAGAAGCAAGGAACAGGTATTAGGGAGATTGTCTGGAGTGCTTTCTGATATCATTTGCTTGAGATCGAGCGGAACAACAGATTTTAGTTTCTCCATCTCCTTCCTCTTCTTCTTCTGTGGGCCTGTGTGCTAGTTGAATACTAAATGCAAATAGAACTCGCAACGCGCGCGATTTTACGTGGCCTGTGTCGGGCAAGGAAGATGAACTCATTCGGGACAGTACAAAGTAAGTGAGTTGGGAGCTGTGACTCCACTTTAAGAGTTATAGTTCGCTAATTCATATGATCATGATTATGGACAAAATCGGGTTCTTAATACTTTTATTTTATTTAGAAAATCACTGCTCAAGATCTACTCCAAAGGAAGAAAGAAAGTCAAAAATTCTGAAATCTAGGAGTTGACAGAGGTCGCTCGAGTGAATCGAACATGTTCCCCCGCTCGAGCGAAGTGTATTCTACGCTGAATGTCTGAGACAGAGAGCAATTCGCTCAAGCAAACTCCCTGTCCGCTCGAGAGAACCTGAGAAACTCTAATTAAATTCGAAAACATCATCATATTTTCTCTCAAGCAAATTCTCCTATCATAATCCGATCCCAAGACTTGAGACACGAGTTTAGGCTTATGTAAAGTCATTCTCTCTCTCTTCCTAAAACACAACTGATCAAGATTAATCTATAGAGAAGATTTTGAGAGATCCATTCCTTCACTCCCAAGGCTTCAAGTTCTGCTGCGCTGAAGATCAAGTTTTGGAATTGATTCCATCCTGCTTTCTTGAAGGCAGGGTTTGCTCAAGCACGGTGAAGATTAACGACGAGTTGTTGACAGGATCAGAAATAGTCCTTAGGTTGAGTCAACAACTGGAAAAGGGTTGTAAGTAATCTTGTAATCTTCGTTTTAATATAGTGCTTGGTTGTCTATTGGCCTAGACGATAAGGCTCGTGGTTTTTTCCCGAGTAGGGTGTTTTCCACGTAAAAATCCCACGTCCTTCTCTTTGTGTGGTTTAATTGTTTCTTAATTTGGATTAGGTCTAAATTATTAATTTAATCATGTGAGATTGATATTTAATAGAGATTTGGTAATTGGGACCTCTATCTGTGTTAAGGCTGGTTTTTTCATCCACCCGTCAATTGAGCTCAACCTAAATTTGCCCGTGAGAGTTCAAAGTTTAGGTATTTTCCTCATGCAATATTTTTGGACGTACGATATCTGTGCGATATTCTAGGATAGTGTGATATCGTACACATATTTTGTATGATATCCTATAAAAAAGTGCAATATCACACATGAGATATCTTAGAGTCATGTGATATCACATTATTATTATACGAACAATTCTGCATAAATTATATAAAGTTCGACTATTGTGGCCAAATGTTAGATATAAGAATAGTCGTACGATCAATATCCAAAAAAAAAAAAGAAGACACAGGTTTCACAGCTTTTCAAATTAGGCCTTATTAAGTTTTCCAGTAAATTTTACATCAAACCATATTAAGGTTTCACAACTTTACACTTAGTTTTTTTAAATACCGAAATTACCATTCATTTAAAATCATGGTATGCTTCTAGCAGCTATAGCATGTCGTCGATCGTCATGGGGAAGATATCACATCCCCAATGCCAATGCCCTAAAGCCACAAGGAACACAGAAATTGGGGATGCGAATTGGAAATGCGGACAGTCGTGATCTTAGTCCGTTGTGAAATCCGATTTGAAACTTTTTATCACATTTGATTTTAGCGGAAGCATTTATAGAAAAGTTGGTCGGGGCATCACAAATAATAGATCTCACATAGTATCAACCAATATCAACAACTAGCAATGTGAAGGATCAAGTCTTACTACAATGTTCAAGTTTGAATATAAAAGAAAATGATTTATTTACAAAACCATCTCAACTACGTAAGGATCACTAACACTCCTCCACAAAACTAAGTTACACTCTTTGACAGCTGGGGTGACACAAGCTCCATCACCGGCTTCCCACTCAAACTCAACCGCACATGGCGTCCCAAGGAACGCCTCACTCTTTGGGATATCAGTAAATAGAGTGACATCTATAAGATCCAGCAAGAATAGTATATGTAAACACATAATGAATGCATCAAAATATAATATAGATAATAAATATGATTAATAGAGATGATGCACGGAATAACAAGCCCGGCCAAGAATAAGAAATACCAAAAATAGCCAGCCAAAGATTTGGTACCAAGTGTCAAGAGGTAAACAATGGTGTATGTCAACCTCAAGCAAGAATCTCAATCTATAAATGGCAATAAATTAGTCCCTACAACAAGTGATCAGCTCATGACTCAACCGAGTGGTGCCTTGACTCAAGGAATTACAAGAATGGTGTCCGGCTAGGCCTCTCTTGCGCGAGCAATAATCTCCAATCAAGATGAAGGAACTATTTCCAGGCATCTGTCCCATCTATTAATAATCATCCCAAGATATTCCAAGCAATCCAAGTCCCTGCAAGATAGTCATCAGTACGTAATCCAATCCAAGAGATAGTTCATTCCATCTAAGGCCTTTGAATAGCCAACCTAGCCCAAGACATGGGTAATCTACCTCCAATATCAACACAAGGTCTTCTCTTGGTAAACCCTAGGCCAAGGTCCTCAACATTCAATTACCATTAAGATATCAAGTATAACAATGTACACCAAGGAATAAGATGTCAACAATAACGAAACAACATAATTATCAATATACCCATATCAATCAATAAACGAATAAAGCGATCGAGCTCAACCTAGGTCAAGGGTTGGCATTCAGGTAGGTGTTTGGTTAGTCAACACGATGGTTGAATTAGGGTTTTTGATGTGGTAACTTTAGTTCATAGTGCTCTTAAGGCCAAAGGCATCCACTACCCGAATTAACCACCCCTTTTACTCAACTTCACCTCCAATGCCCTACTTATACAAAGAATTGGTGGATGTCAAGCTCAACCACCTACACATCATGGGGCATCCATTTACAAGCTATTAGGGAGGCTAAACCGGGTTAAAAGGTCAAAAGATACGATTTCTGTATTATTGAAAACTCAAGCTTATGGTTAGCCTTAACCTTGTTTTGGCTAGCCGTGAATGTTAGGATTGCAAACGGGTACCAATTTTCTGAAAGTTCTGACCCATAAAAAACTGGGTCTGGAATCTATCTTAGGTTCCGATTCATAAACGGGTCCAAATCCTGAACCCGATTTAGGTTCCGATTGTTAAAGGGTCCGGTTCTCGACCCATATAGATTTAAACCCGTTGAGCCGGGACCTGACATATGAGTCTTTGATATTGCAAATTGTACCTCAAAATATACAGTCTTTTTATATTTTTATATATAATATTGGAGGTAGTAGACTTAATGCACTATTATAAGTTGAATGATATGCTTATTTTAATAAAAAATTTAAAAGAATAAAGAGCAATTAGAATCGATTTTGGAACTAGATTCTAGTCCTCTAGGTGGAACCGTTTTCGGAACCAGATCCGGGTTTTCCTATCGGAACCAGGTCTGGAACCAACAAAATAGGTTTTGAGTCAAAATTGGACCCGGATCTGGAACTGTTATTTAGAAACGGGTACGGGTCCAATTCCAGTATGGTTCCAACCTGGAATGATTGATCGTGGATTAGCCATAGTCGATCATGGCTTCCCAGAACTCAAACTTCAAATTTCAAAATCTCATTCAAACCATTCCAATTCAATCCAACACTTAAATGCCTTTGTTCCCATATATTACTTCATATTCCAACATCAAATTACATGTGATTGGAGCATTTCATCATCATTTGGGTTCCCAAGCATAATATAGGGTTTTAAACGAAGAAAAGAGCTTAGATCACCGGGTCTTCTATAGAATTCAATGGGATTCAATACAATTCATCATAAGAATCAGCAAGAACACACATGCATGCTATGAATCGTATATATTGTACTTGACTTGGATCCAAGCTATGGGAGTCCTATCCACTCCGAGGTCTCCAACCCAAGATATCCTAACGTTTAGTGATTTTACTTATCAAGTAAAGTAAAGTCAAATAAAGTTAAGCATCAAATCAAAATCACTTTAATTCAAAACTCCCTCAATCTTTATATAAAAAAAAAAAAAAAGTAAAGAAGTAAGTACCTTTATTCACTAAAAGACAAAAAAAAAACTTCATGTCCCCATACAAAAAGTCAAAAATATTTCATCCCAAATAACCATTAAGTACCTTTATTCACTAAAAGACAAAAAAAAACTTCATGTCCCCATACAAAAAGTCAAAAATATTTCATCCCAAATAACCAAAAATAAAATACCATCATAACCCACTTATATTTCATTCCCTCTCTTTATTTCACTTCACTTCACTTTATTTTAAAAGTAAAATTACCAAAAAGGCCAAATCTTTAAAATCACAAGATCTACAATCCCTACACCCAATTCCAAGGGTAAGAGGAACCCTAGAGAAGACTAGAAATACAACTAGGGCTTGAAACTCACTTTGAAAGAGATAGAAGATCTAGGTGATGAACCTTGTAGATCTAGAAGAGAAGGGTTGAAATCATTGTGAAAAGGATGATCTTCAATGACGTTTCAATGAAGAGACTCCAATGACATTTTTGTCCAAACTTAAGGATAGCACAATATGTCCCAAAGACCCTATAACCTATCAAAGTACAAGTAAGGGCCCTACTCCCTGCACTTTCTAAAATTACAAAACACCCCCTACACTAACTCAAAATAACAAATAACCCTCTAAACTCTCAAAACATGCCTTAAATCTCCATTAACTAATCTATACCTAATCCCTCTAATCAACCATAGAATCACACAAGCACACGAGATTAACATAAATAAAGATGGAAAAAAATACTAGGACCTTATAGAAGCCTGTTGCCGTAAATTACCTTGAAAACGCGGGTGAAGGAAAAGAAAGGAAGATGTAGGAAGTGAATGAGAGTTTTGATGAAAGGTGATGTAGATATTTAAAAAAAAAACAAAATAAAGCGAAGAATGACAAGAAATATATTTGACTTAGTGTCACAGCCCCGCCCAACTTAGCATGAAATTGTCCGCTTTGGCCCACGTGCACGCACGAGGACTTCCCAGGAGGTCACCTATCCTAGTACTGCTTCCGCCCAAGCACGCTTAACTCCGAGGCCACACGGTTTTAAAATACCTCATGCTAAGTTAATACGGGATTTGACTTATAAGCCCAGGGTCAGGACTTGGATATTTTCGATGTGGGCTAACAGAGACTAACATTTTGAAGTCCGTGATTGGCACGCTACGCCCTGTGGTTAAAGGTGCCACCCGGATCAAGTTCTCACACTTAGGCCCTCATTTGAAAAGTCTTGAAGCTTGTATCCTTTTTAAAAATAAGGCAGAAACTTAAGGCCTCATTTGAAAGTCTTCCCAAAAGTGGAGGCTCAGAGTCAAGTTTTCTCTTTAATAATTTTAGAATATTAAAAAATATAACTATTATTTATAAAATTTAAGTATATATTTACTTACATACATTCATGATAATCAATTCAAATTAATAAATTTAAATATGCAAAAAATTACTATAATAAGGAAAATAAAAAAACATTGCATATTACATAATTTGTTAGTCCAAATATCAAATATAAGTTACAAATTACATTTCAGTGATCAATTTTAAATTATTGATTTTAAGCCTCGTGCATAATTACTTATAAATAAACTTTAATTGTTTTAAACTAGATCTACCTATCAGATGGTTCAAAATACAAACAACTTAATTAAAATGAGATAACTCATCGAAGTCTCCCGTATTTGACTCAGTCCTTTGTCAAAACAAGATGACTCGGTCCCATATTTGACTTGGACCCATACTAAGCATGGTAATTTGACCACTAAATTTGTGTATAAAACAATTATGAAAAATGAAGATGTAGTGATCACTCGATGAAGCAAATTAAGTGGAGAAATTCCTAGAAGCTCCACCAACCCCCACAAGAATTATTCTTTTTCAGGTGGAAATATTTGAGAGGAGCTATCCCGATGCGCAGCTTTCTCTTCTATAAGTTTAATATTGGTAGTGATATTCATCCTATTCATGGAAAGGACAAGGAATCTATAATGCATGCTCTATTCCTTGTCAAGTATGCTAGAGCGGTTTGGTTTGACTCTAACTTTGGAATCATTCCTCTGGGTGATAGCTATCTTCAAATTATGAATTGGTGGAAAATTGTTTTTAGCCCCATCGATCCTACCAATCCCACCCTAAACTTGTACTGGCCTCTAAGAATTTTGTCCTATGGTGGACCATTTGGAAAGTGAGGAATAGTTATATTTCTCGGGTCTCCACCATTAGCCCAGACCAGATCTTGATGGAAGTTGATTGCATGTTATCGGATTGTGATACCATGGCCTAAGCGATATTATATCTTCTTCCCTAAGAATAAGGTCCTATATAGACTTCTTCCTAATAAATGTAGGGGTGCTCATGGTTCGGGCCAGCCTGAGTCTGATTTAGGCCCAGCCTGCTTTAGGTCGAGCTTGGATATGTAAGTAGGGCCCATTTAGTAATTAGGCCAGTATTGGATTAAGTGATAAAAAGCCCAAAGCCCAAGCCGTGTAAGGAATATATGTAATTTAATTTAATTAGTCCAAACAATTACTCAAATGCCCATATTTACTAAAAAGCCAGTTTCGGCCTAGCCTGATTGATTAAATAGGCGGGCTTGGGCTGGGCTGGGCGAGTGTTTCTAAAGTCGAGCTCGGCCTAGATATGCCTTAGCTCGGCCCGGCATGACTTATGAACACCCCTAAATAAATGTATTCTAATCTTTACCTATGAGGCATTTAAGAGGCCTAATAGAAGGGCTAGTTGTGGCTTTATTATATTTTTCATGATTCCTTTTTATGTAGAGGAGCAACAAGGGCTTCTGTCTCTGGCTCATTCAAAGAGGCTGAAAAACTCGTAATCTTCTTTGCACTAAAATATGTTGTGGCTATAGGAAAAAAAGATTATCAAGTATCCAGGTCTTTCTTGATGCCTTAGAGGTGGTGCAATGCATCAATTGGATGAACAATTGGTCCATTTTTTTTCCCATCAATGACATTTTGAACATTGCGTTGTCATTTGTGTATGATAAGTTCTCTTTTGTCCCTAGAGAGTTGAATAGGATAGATAGACCATTCTCTTTCTTAGTTTAGCTCCTTGTTAGACAACGTTTGCTTTTGGTACAGTTCTTTTACGCCCATCCATGGATGAGATGTAGTTTTTGGGTCTTTCCCCTTGTTATTATGTTGTTTTTATTAATTTATTTTTGCTTTAGCAAATAAAAAACAAAAGGAAAAGGAAAAGGACAAAACAAAACATGTTTTCCACATGATCCAGCTTCCTTTACTCCATTTCTGCCACATGCCGCCATTGATCATCTTTGAGACAAAAATATCTCATATTGGGCTTAGGACTGCACAGAAAATCCGGTATCACCGCTAAATCGGACTAAACCGGGTGGTTTGGATCGGTTTTATAGCAGATTTATTTGGTCTACGGTTTGAAAATCATACAAACCGCTGAGATCGGTCGATTATTAGTTTGAACCCCCCGTTCACCGCCTAAATCGAACTGACCGTTATATTATGTAATTTGAGTATTTAACTATTTAGATTTTAAGGGTTCATTTGGCTGGCGTTTGACAGCTCATACCGTCATACGCCTCTTCTGGGGGTGTCATCATTTTGAAATTTTCAATTTGATTTTCAAAAAAATAAAAATAAAAATAAAAAATAAACGGTTTAACCGACTGAACTGAACCGTCTAAGCCCTCTCCATCGGTTGGATCGAATTTGTTAATTAAAAAACCGATAAGTTTGGTTTGGTGGTTGGTTTTGGTGCTAAACTGATCTGAAACCGACCATTCAAAATAGGGCCATTAAAAAAAGAGGCTAGAACAAAAAAATGTTTTTGGTAATGAACGGGTCTACTTCAAATAGACCATTTGGTATGCCCTTTATTTACCTCTTTTTAGAGGGATTTACTTCTTTTTAGAGGGGTATCTTCTGTCATTTATAAAAAATAAACTTATGCACATTTTCATCAAAATATGCCCTCTACACACATACCATAACAACATAATCTTTTATCATTTGAAAACTACAACCATTTCCATCAAAATATGGCCTGTAACTTGTAAACAATTTAAAAATTACCGCAATCAATATATTTTTTTTATTCATTTGATTTTTTATTTTCTTTTGTTGTATATACAATAGTACATTATTACAACTTCCAATCCGTGTCATATGGAGAAATTGAAACTGTTAATTTCATTATCTAAGACCAAATCTACTACACACCCAACATCCATTTCCATTCCAAAACCATCAAAAAATAAAACAAGAAAATTCATTCCACTTTCATATTAATATTCAAACATCCTTTCAACAAAATAAACCCAACCCAACAAAATAGTTGGCAGAAAATGAACCCCACCCTTAAGAAAATACAAATTTAAAACTATCACTTCATTGTTGAAGAAATCATGCTCAGGTTACATATAGTCTCTTCAGCGCTTTGCTTCAAAAGTTGCTCTGAGCACTCCTATCCTGAAAATGAACCCCACACTTAAAAAAATACAAATTTAAAACTATCACTTCATGGTTGAAGAAATCATGCTCAAGTTACATATAGTCTCTTCAGCTCTTTGCTTAAAAAGTTGCTCTGGGCACTCCTATCCTGAAAATAGTAAGGAAGAATGTTCGTAAATGACACCATTTGATTCCCTTGATTCCTCAATTTACAAACAACAAATCAGAAGAGATAGAAAGGAAAAAAAAGAATAACAATGGTCAAAGATGAATATCAGCTTAACCCACTGCAACTCCATGTTTAGCCCCAAAATTCTCCACTTTCAAAAAATATAATCCCCTGCAAATCCACTGCAAACCCATCCAAATTTCTGCCCCAATCACAATCTTGCTCACTAGAAATCCCATCTTACATGACTACTAGCATAGCACAGCTCGCCCAATCTTACAGAGCTGTATACCACATGAATAAAATGAAGAGCATAAGAAATGCTTCATTTTGGTTCCCACCAAATTCACTAGATAGTCCATTTATTCATGTTGTAGGTAGATTGAAGACTCTAACGTAGTCATATTTATAAATTTACTTTTGTCATGGAATTTCCACAAAGGCAAAGCTTCAAGTTAAATCTTGTAGCAAAAGGTATTACCAACAAGGAGGGAAAAAATATATATTTGGGTTTTCTCATTATTTTCTGACATCTCATCAATCTGTTTAATGTTTTGATATATCACTCTAGTTCCTGCTGTTCCACTGGTTAACACATTGCTACAATGCTGGTTGTTCACTCAGGTTACCAGATTGCTTTGGTGGTAGTAGAATTTTTTGTGTAGAGTTTTGGTGAACAATGTATATTCTGATACCTTTTCCAATATAGTCTTTTTGTAGTATTTATAGGTGAAGCTTTCTATCAGAGTCTATATCGTTGATCCACCATAGGCTTTTACATTTTTTAGGTCAATTAACTTTATTTCTCACTTTTGAGCATGTCAATTATGCATCTATTACTTGTGATGCAATAACACAACTTAGGGCAGAGTGTGGTGTTGGACATGTAAAGGACTTAATGATGCTAACAAATCACAAATAAACGTAGTATCAATATTGCCTACATGCAACAATAACAGAAGGTAAATACTTAAAAAACCTATAAAAAAAAAACTAATACCATAATTCAAATGACTAGCTAATAGATCGAAACAAAATAAATACTTCAAATGCATAAATCAGAAAGAATAACCACACAACTGCTATAACAAGGCATTTCTATTAAAAGCTGATTATAACAGACTGGTTATGACTTGAGCAGGTTAAATCAGTTTGTGAGGACTAGATTATTTAAATCAGCATTTCCATACTTAAATAAATTCAAATGACACGATTATGTAAAAAGTCTGCCCTGGAATTGCAACCAACTCCAAACCAAAGAAGAACAACAATTCAGTGACCCTCTTCAGATAAGTCCCACACCATCCAAATCATCAGACAAAGGACTGGGTTTTGTTTATTGGGGTTTAACTCACTGCTAAAAATTCCCATCCCATGCTTATCCAAGAAGAGATTTGAAACAGTATTTTTTTCCTATTGGGTTTGAACTCACAGTCAAATACACCTCGTTCGTGCACATCTGACAAAGAATTTGAGGCCTCATTCTTTGGTGTTCGAAAATTTGGGATTAAACCCAGCTCTGCAAACACCCCAATTCAGCAATGGAGCAGCAGAAGAAGGTCTCCAATTCTAATGCCCAAACTCACAAACCCACATGGTAAACAAAGAAAAAAAAATGAGAATCTCCAATTCCGTTACTGCAGAAAGAATACCCAATTTCTCAAAGCAAGGTTCTCCAATTCAAATAAAACAACCTCTACACAGAAAACAAAATGAAAAAAAAAATCAAATTTAGTTCCACAAAGGACATCAACACAAACCCATTTCACCAAATCTATTTAATAGGATAACTCATGGCTTTAGAATGAATAAAATTGGAAAAAAAATCTTTGATTTCCTATAAATCTGAAATACAAAGAGGTAAAGAAGATAAACGTTTGAGACGAGGAAAAAGATGAAGGTAACATGATCATGCCTTGGCCAAACGAAGAGGGATGGAGGTGCGGCATGGAGAGAGAAACCCAGCGGCGAGGGATCCCGAGGGTTCGTACTTCGACAAATAGAGGAGGTTGCAGATGCTGTGATTTTGAGAGAGGAGGAGAGCAGCTAGGGTTTTCGCAGAGAAAGGTCCAACGAGAGAGTCGAGAGGATAGGTTTTTGTGGGAGAGGATTTTCGTTGACAATAAATCACCGTCTAAGGGTAATTTTGTCTCAAAAAGTAACATCCGCCTCTATTTTTGAGTGCTGCTATTGGCATACAAGATTTTTCTTTTCAAATACAAGGAATTTATCTTTTTTTTATGACATTCATACCCCTTCATG
Organism: Camphora micrantha; assembly: GCA_003546025.1. Taxonomy (NCBI): domain Eukaryota; kingdom Viridiplantae; phylum Streptophyta; class Magnoliopsida; order Laurales; family Lauraceae; genus Camphora; species Camphora micrantha. Next base: position 29,307,463 of record QPKB01000003.1, on the reverse strand, counting down.
AAATGACCAAAATGGACATAATCCCACCAAAACTTAAAACCCATTTTCTTTTCACACACAAGCTCTTCTTCTTCTTCTCTCACCCATCTCATTCTTCACTTCTCACTCTCCATTTCCTTCATCTTCCTTCGGCAACACATCTTCACTCACATTCCTCAATTTTCTTCTCCTAGTCAACTCATTTCACTTTCCACTTCTCACTCTCCACTTCCTCCATCCACTTGTCTACTCATCTTCACTCACATTCCTCTACTTTTTAGTGCAATGAAGGAAGAAAACAACAATCAAATTGTGCCTTTAAATCAAAGCAGTAGTAGAAAGGTCAGTTCCTTTGTTTGTATGTGCATTTTATTTTATTTTTTGTATTTATGCCTATTTTTTAAAAAATTTTCTCGCCTGGATTGAGTTGCAAGTTCCCGATATGTACGGCCTTTCAGATCCAAACATAAACCATATGTTCGGAACTGTAGATCCGAACATATGGGGTATGTCCAGACCTGAAAGTCCGAATATATTGTTTATGTTCGGACATTCAGGTCCGAACATTAACTGTATGTTCGGATGTTTCATACCGAACAGTGATATTTGATTTTGTACTTTTGCAGGTCTCTACACAGGAAAGTCAGGTTGGATCGGACTTTGTCATGGATTATACCAGTGAGTTTATAACTTAAGAGGTATGTCCAACTGTGAATTTATTATTCAAATTACAATTATTTGTTACTAAATTCGTATTAAATTTGTTTATTGTAGATATTTTACAGTCGCGATTCGTTGATTAGTTGGGCTCGTGGTGTAAAAAGGAAAAACGGGTTTGTCATTGTGATAAAAGTTTCAAATGCTACTCGAATAGGTGTCACAGTTAGAGTACTCCTTGCATGCGAGAGAAGTGGATAATATAAGCATGAAGAGTAGGCCTGTCAATGGGACGGGATGAAACGGGTAAAAAGCCCGGCCCGGCCCGTCCCAAGCTCTAAAATACAGGGCTTTTAAAAGAAATTTGAGCCCAGTGGGCTGGGTTTGGACAATACATTTTAAAGCCCGGCCAAAATGAGACTGGGACTGGGCAGAGGATGTCCAGCCCATTTAGGCCCGGCCCGTCCCAAGCCCTAAAATAAAGGGCTTTTAAAATTTTTTGATTCCAATGGGCTGGGTTTGGACAATACATTTCTGTTCATTTCTTTTTTAAATTACTTGACCGATATAGGAAAATAGGATACTCATTCTCATTCATTTTATAAATTTATTGATTTTCTACTTTCACCTTCCAAAAAAAAAAAAAAAGAAGTTTTTAATTGATCCTACATTACTTTCACTTGACTCATATATGATATTCATTCATTTCTTGACACATATATCCTATAGGATACTCATTCATTTCTATTGATTTTCTGATTTCTACTGTCACCGGCCAAAAAAAAAAAAAAAAGTTTTTAACTCCGTCATGTTGCTTGTTGCATTGTATTGCCGGTCCCAAGCCCGAAAAAAAGGAGGAGGGTTTAAAGTCCGGTTCACACCGGGTGTCTGGTGACAGCAGGAATAATTAGAAAATGTTTTACTTCTGTCTAGGATCGGGCTAAACCCAGGCCCGGCTCTGTCCCAGCCCGAGCCCGTATGGGATGGGATTTGATGTAGGCCCGTTTAATTTAGGGCCGGGATTGGACAACACTTGGCAGGCCCGTCCTATTTTCGGGACGGGATTGGACAACCTAAGCCCAGGCCCAGCCCGACCCATTGACAGGCCTAATGAAGAGGGCCAAAAGCGAAAAAAAGATCAAACAAACCTGTTTAAAAAAATGTGGATGCCCTTTCGTATTAAATGGCATAAAGTTAGACTCAAATGATGATTGGATGTTAGAGGTCATATGTGGTGTGCATAATCATTCGGCAGCAGAACATTTAGAGGGGCATTCATTTGTATGCAGATTATCAATGGAGGAAACTCAGTTACCGATTGATATGTCGAAGTGCATGGTTAGACCAAAAGAAATTTTGGTTATGTTAAAACAAAGAAGTGAATTAAACGTAACCACAATGAAGACAATATACAATGCACGCTACAGATATAAAGTTAATGAGCGGGGTGGAAGAAGTTAGATGCAACAACTGCTTGGGAAGTTGGCAGAGCATAATTACATCGAATGGCATAAGACTTGTGAGGATAGCGAGACTGTTACTGACTTGATTTGGACACACCCAAGCAGTTTAGATTTATTACGTGCATTTTCACATGTTTTGATAATGAACTGTACTTACAAAACCAATCGTTATCGCATGCCTCTATTAGGGGTTGTTGGAGTCACATCCACAGACATGACTTTTTCTGTATGCTTTGCATACCTTCATGCGGAACGTGAAGAAAATTATGCATGGACATTGACTGTATTGCGTTCTATTATTGGTGATGGTTTTCTTCCCGGTGTCATTGTGATATACAGAGAACTGTCACTCATGAACGCCATTAACAGAGTATTCCTGAGTGCTACTCATTTATTATGCAAATGGAATATTAATAGAAACGTATTGGCAAGATGCAAAAAGTTGTTTGAAACGAAAGAGAAATGGGACATGTTTATTATGAGCTGGAACATGTTAGTGTCTTCATCAACAGAAGAGGAGTTTGGTGAACAATTACGTAAGCTAAATCAAGAATTCAGTACGTATCCTGATGCACTCAATCACGTGAAGGGCAGTTGGTTAGATCCTTACAAGGAGAGATTTGTTTCCGCATGGACAGACAATTGTGTCCATTTTGGGAATACTACATTGAACGGTACTTTTAAATAGATACTAATTATTTGATTTATGCCTATTAATTACTATGCCTCACCTCTTAACAATCCTATGCAGGGCTGAGAGTTCACATGCACAGCTTAAGAGGCAGCTGGGATCAAGTCAAGGAAATTTTGAAGCGGTTTGGACTAAAATCAACAGTTTGCTTAAGTTGCAGCATACTGGTATCAAAGCTTTGTTTGAGAAGAGTAAGACAATTGTGCAACATAGTTTCAAGCCGGCCGAATACAAAGAGCTTTGTGGTAATGTCTCTAAGAATGCACTTGAAAAAATCTTAACAGAAACCAAGAGAGCCAACCTACTTGGAATTGACGGCAGTGTTTGTGGTTGTGTTATTCGATGCACACATGGATTACCCTGTGCGCACGAGATTGCAGAATATATAAGTCAAGGGCGGCCTATTCCTCTAAGTTCCATACATCTGCATTGGTGTAAGCTTGATATGTTGCCTACTACCCCATCAACAAGTTCTTCTATGGGCTTGGATTGTAAGGCAGATTTGGAGTTACTTGAAAAACGGTTCAATAAGTATGATTCAACGAGAAAACTACAGCTTCTAAAGAAGATACGAGAACTATCAAAACCAGACAGTACTCATTTGATAGAACCCGAAGTAAAATCAAGAATAAGAGGTAGACCAGGTATGAAAGTTGACACCTCAACTCGACGAGATCCAAGCACTTTTGAGTTGGTACCGTCTGCACAGGATAGCTACTCTCCTAAATCAGTTGCAATGACAGAAGTTAAAGATAAAGGATGGCTAGAATGCAAACCAAAAAGAAGAGAAAATATTAGTGCGATTCGTACGAGGCCAAGGAGCATGAATAATTATGTTCTCTCATTTTCCGTGGGGTTGAGACCTTATATTCAACATATAAAAGACGTCGCAGCTGATGGCAACTGTGGCTTCAAAGCGATCGCCGGATTGGTTGGCCTAGTCGAGGATGAATGGAGACAAGTTAGGAGAGATTTATTATAAGAGTTGCTTGCACATGTAGACCACTACAAACAATTATATGCCGGTGGAGAATAGAGTTGAGGAATTGGTTGAAGCATTATCATACTATGATGACAACCCATCGGTGGGCTATTGGATGACTATGTCTGATATGGGGCACCTCATAGCGTCTCGTTATAATTTGGTGTTTTACCACTTGAGCATAGAACAGTGTCTGACTTTCCTCCCATTGCGGTCTGTGCAAGTACCGACTCCTTCTCGGAACGAGCAAACAATATGTTCTGTTAATCGGAATCATTTCGTTCAGTTATTCTTAGTGCCTGGTCATCCAATTCCGCCTATTGCAAATAAGTGGAGACAATTTCATCATTCTCGTGCGAATGGTTGGGAGACTCCATACAGGGATCGGATTGTACAAATCAAAGAGCTTGTAACTCTAGACGTATCAACATGTGAGACAGTTGATTTGGATTGAATAGAACTACCTGGACATCATAGCGAATTTATGTTGAATGTAACAAGTATTTTTAAACATTTGATGGAGTTTGGAATGTGTTTTAGTAGTTCTTTTATTGTATATAATGAATGCTTTGATTTTTATTAGAGTATGAAGCAGTTTTAAAAGTAGGATAGAGGAACTGGTTTTGATGTGTATTAAAGTTTTTTAAAGTGATGAGAGTTACAGAAATTTTTCGGAAAAACAGTGCCGAACAAATGGCAATTGTACGGTATTGTGTTTTCGAACAAAAGGGTTTGTTCGGAAACACAGTGCCGAACAAAAGGAATTTGTTCGACGCTGTGTTTCTGAACAAATGTTCAGTTCGTCCCTTTTAAAGCATTTCATATCCACTTTTGAAATTTTCTGCTTATCTGTAACAATTCAAGCATATTCCAAATATATAATCAAAGATAACATAACAAAAATGCATGTAAACTAACTTAAAAAGTACAACCACTTTCAAAAGTAAAAACTACTTAAAAGAGGATCTAAGTTTTATAACAACCATCCAAACTACAAAAATAAAAAAGAATAAAATTTTTCATTCTTGTTAGTCAAACGCCGAACAAATTTCTTCAGGTGTTCCTTCCCCTTGTTGACCTACTGTGGATGTAGCTTTATGAACTCATGTGGGGATGTCGAATGATTCGTTGAGTATCGGCAATTGACATTCCCCATAAGGGCCGTAACACATGAGATGCCTGATTCACATGGATATATAGTCCCCGTGTGTCTTCAACCCAATGGTCCTCATCCCTTCCCATCACTTCATCAAGAATGAACAGTGCATCCGAATTACGCTGCTCATAGTCCACCATACTGCTAGACTGTGTTTCTTCGGGACGGGACGCAAAATTAGAGTGATGGTTTGGGTTTTGTAATATCCTCCACGATACTCGTTTATACCAATTCATATACCCGGGTACACAATCTACAGGACGCCTCACTGGTTGACTACGGTTCAATGAAGACAGTAGGTGATTAGGCCATCCCTCCCAAACTTGATTGATGTATTGATACGTGATATGGTAGTCACGGGCAGTTAGACCTCGAGTAGGGCGAATGGGGGCTAATGGCGGTGGAGGAATAGTTTGTACTCTCCCAAACTGTTTGAGCACCCTATCTGGATGATAAGGCTCAACAACATCCATGCACTTGATGCATTCACAGTAGTATGCAACCTCATTGAAAGGATGATAGCGCCTAACATTACGATATGGGTCCCAAGTGACCTGAAAATAGTGAATCCAAGCATTAGATATGAGAATACATAATAACTTTATGTGATAGAAAATGAGTATAAAAATATGCGTAATTACCAAGTCAGTGCTCATGGAATCAAGTCTCTCTTGTAGTGCTTGTAAAGGAGCAGACTCCCTACGAGGGACCCATTGATGGACCCGTGTCTGATCGGGCTGATAGTGAATGTTTGGAGTTGGAGCAAAACATTCGAAGTGCTCGTACACCCAAACTTCCAATAGAGTCAGGTAACCGGCAATTTGTTTAACTTCATGCCGGGTTGCTAACCCCAATTGCCTGTAGAGGTATGCCAGTGCAACAGTACCCCATGCATATGAACGTACATTATCCAAATCCACCAGATGTGTAAGAAATATGATTGGCACCCGTGTGCAACTCTTGTTTGTGAACAACGTACATCCCAACAGGTACAGAAGGTAAGCTCTAACTGCACAGTCAACCATCTCCTCCCCATCATCATCAGACATTTCGCCAAACCTTTTCCGTAACCACTCTAATCTGACAGATTGGCCCCGCACCTGGATCAACTCATCATGCGCCTCCTTGGGTGCTACTCCTAGTGCATCAACAAGGAGTGCTTTTGCTTCCTCATATGCCATTCTATCATTATACGAGACAGTCCGCCCCGTCACTGGAATGCCTATGATGGATGCAACATCATCTAAAGTGATAGTCATCTCACCAAATGGCATGTGAAAGGTGTTAGTCTCAGGTTGCCACCTTTCCACAAAATCCGATACAATAATCTTATTGACGGAGCGGTATGATGCAGTCATTGAGGGAGCCAATCTGGACCTGGAAATCCACTGCCTAAACCTATCAGACCCATCTAATTGCCATTGCCACAATGACACTTTCTGACCATGACTTAGACACGTCAGCGCTCTTCGATCATGTATTCAACAATTGATACATTATCAAAGAAATTCATAACTAAATCAATCAATCAATATTGATATGGAACAAACGAAACACACTTGTCCACTCCAAATATATCTAGTTATATGTGTATCAAAGCTGGTCAGTAAGGACCTATCTTGTGGCCCCGGACCTGGTTCCATTTCCATCTCAGGTTGTTCTTCAACGTCCTCCTCACTAAGAAGAGGTTCTTCTACGACCTCTTCCACTCGGTGGCGACACCTTCTGTTTGAAGCGGTAGGTCGCACCCTAGAAGAGCTCGGTCGGTCCATATTTGAAATAAAAATACAAAACATTGTAGTATAACATGAATGGTTTTTGCAGTATACTGTTCGGACCTAAATATCCGAACAAACTCCTTATGTTCGGAAGTTCATATCCGAATAAAATAATATTGTTCGGATGTTAAGGTCCGAACATAAGGAATTTGTTCGGATATGAACTTCTGAACATAAGGAATTTGTTTGGATATTCAGGTCCGAACAAGTTGCATTTTCTGGACGAAAATGGGTTGCGACGATGGATGGAAAACAACCCAAATGCATGAAAAAACTTTACCACTATTTGTAAAATCTTACATGAATGAGAATCTATCCCCATAAAAAGTTTTCATGAAAAAAAAAAGGTAATCTAAGATGGATAAAATTGTAAAGAATAAATTGTGAAGAAAAATGAAATGACAATGGTGAAGATAGTGATTTACCTTTGGAAGAGGAGATGGTGTAGAGGACTGGGAACGCCGAAGAAATGCCGGAGGAACGCCGGACAGACAGAGACGTCGGAGAATGCTTTGAGAGTTCGGTTGATTTATGGGTGAAGAGAAAGGGAACACGATGTGTGTGGGAAGAAAGAGGGAAATGGAGAGAGGGGTAAAATGGGAATTTTTGCTGTGTGTGGAAAGAAATAATGTCATTTTTAAATTATTGTGATGTGTGTGGAGAGAATTTGTGTGGGGAACGCTATATTTTGTGTGCCAATAGCAACCCTCCTATTTTTTGGAGAGCCAGATCCTCTTATTTTCACATGCCCAGAATTGGGCCACTTCATTTTAAGAGGTAAAGCCTCTATTTCTCTAAAGTGGGCAGACAGCTAAAATCTGTGCCAAACCGCTCTTATTTTCATAATCTTTGTCCACTTTAGACATTTAGACAAGTAGAGGTTGGAAATAAAGATGCCAAACATGGGCTTAGTCTTTGCCTTTTGACTCCACAAGATGTCATCAAGTTTTTTAGACCCTGTATTCATCCTATTTAGTGAAGCCTTGGAAGTATCCAACTCAGAAAGAACCATCTTGAGTCTTTCATGCAAATTAGTATTTTCAGCTTTTAAGGTCTTTCTGCCGTGATCAAGCAAATCACAATTCTGTGCTTTAGTAGTCAATTTATCTGCCAACCTATTATTTTCATCCTCCAAGTTTTGTACTCTTACAAGTGCTTCTGCAAGTTCAGCTTTCAAGGAGGAATTCTGCTCTTCAGACTCTTTCCACTTTTTGGCCACTTTTTCATTCATCTTCAACATCTTCATGGTCTTTGCAAACAATGTTTGATATTCAGCTTGTCAGTCATGCTCCGTTTCTGACTCACTATCATCATGATCAGTTCCATCATCAGAAGAAACTTGTGGAGTAACAGAACTAGAAGTTGCCATGAATGCGATGATTTTTTCTTTGCTAGCTTCAGGCTTCTCAGACTTATATCTTTTCAAATTAAAAGCCCTTTTCTTTGGTTTTCTATTACCACAATCATTAGCAATGTGTCCATAGCCTTGACACTTATAATACTTAATCCCTTTAGAAGATTTCTTCTTCACAACATATTTAGGGATTTTGGTAGAATTGCATTCGCGGTAGATATCTATTCTTACAAAATATGGATCAACACAATAAAATAATGCAACCTTCTCTGATACCAATTGAAAGTTTTTGCAGGCTATCAGAATGGATTACTAGTTCTAACTTAACCAATCAACGTAGTGGAAATAAATAATCAGACAATATAGAACTAGCTATCTACCAATCACACACTACAAGAAGGCATACACAATATTTAGAGTGGAAACCCTATATAGGGAGAAAAACCACGAATCAGAAATCAATAGTTAACGAACAGTTGCAAGATATACTCACAAGCTCTTTTACCTCAGTCTGTATCTCGACCTAATAACTGTAGTTGTTTTTGCAAAGAATCCATTAACACGACATCTATTGTGCCTCGTTCTTTTTACCTGATCTCCTCACACCTTGCCAGTCAAGATGAACTCTCTTCTACAAGAAAGGTAAAAGCATCAACAATCTTCCAGAGCAGCAATTCAGAATGATCTCTTAATAGCTCTAAAGAATAATATCTCAATAAGATATCTCTGACTCAGATTAATGAGAGTGGTGTTGTTTCTAATCTTCAATATGCACACCTATACCTTTAGGGTTGAGAGTAACACCCTATATATATAGCCCCAAAGTCGTGCCTTAAACTTAGTGCACAAGTAGTAATCAAGTTGGGAAATAGTGTCTCAAAAGGAAATAATTTCGTGTAGAAACTGGAGACTAACCCGAAATTCCTGCGCATGTCTGATCGATACTGAGGCTCCAATTGATCGGGCCTGGGGGATTTCGCCCGGTCTTCTTTTCTTCTATTCATCGTTTCAGCTCTTTCGGCAATACAACTATAGTCCATTCTAAAATTAGAAAATACAACTCAATGGACCTAGAGTTTTGTCCAACCCATGAATTAGCCAACACAAAAATACTAAGATGCTCCTCTTAAGTTTACATTTATTGTAAAAACAAAATCCGTCTATATTAGAAATTTGTCATATAAGAATCTCCATTTCATATTTCCTCCCTATTACATCCTTTTTTTCTTGCTTTCTTCATATGACTTTTCTTGATCTCATGGATTGAAAATTGGGTTTTCTTTGATTTATTCAAAGGGGTTTTGTATTGATTGAAAAAGATCTCAAATGCTACCAAAATGGTGTTTTAGAGGTTGGTTTTATCATCATCCTCTTCCCTTTTTTCTTTTGATTTATTGAATTGAGTTTTATTGATCCCATGTACTGGAAATTGGTTATCTTTATTTTCTAGATGGAGCTTTGTCTGATTAAATGCTACGAGAGATGGCACTTTAGAGGTGGTTTCATCTTTTTTTTTTTTTTTGATCTCATGCCCTGCATTTTCTAAAAGACTTGCATTAAAAAAAACAAAAAACTTCAAATATTTTTGCAATTTTCTTGTAAGAAGGAATCATCAATAAAATGTGGCAATTTGGGGCGTTTATTGGCCTACCAAACAAAAGGCCTTTAATCTAGCAATTTAAGACAAATCATTTACAACATCATTAAATTGATAGCTAAGCCTTAAAAGCAATCTTCTCACCCTAACGACAGCAACCAACACGCAATGCACACCCATTTTTGGAAGAATGGACCCTTTTAACCTCCTGTTTGGACAGCGACCCTTCTATAACGGTGGCGTCCAAATTAACAGATAGTTCTTCGTTGCTGCTTTTACTGCGATCTCATTTTAAATTCCCTTCCAAACATGGAATCCGGATTCCGGATTAAATAAAAAAAAACCAGGGGAGAGCCGCATGGCCTTGATCCTACAACACATGGCCTCTAATCCTTACCAGGACAAAACCCAACAACAAAATAAAAACTGCATCTCACAACAAGGCAATCAACTCCTCTCCTTCTTCTCTACTTAAAACCCCCCCTAATTTTGCACCCACTAAATTTGTCATCTTACTCAAACTTACTTACTTCAACCCCCAAATCCAGATACTCTCACCCCTTCCATTTTACATTTCACCCCCCAAATTTCCCATCCCTTCTTCCCAAAAATCTCTAGCACTCCTAAATTTAGCAGAGACCAAAATCACCCAAAGCCACACTTTCCGGATTTCCGGATCAAGAAAAGGGAAAAAGATAGAGAGAGAAAGTGAAAGAGAGAGAAATTGATTTTGAACAGATCCATGTCTCCACCACCACCGAACTACGAGTTCCAGGAATGGTGGAACAAAGAGAGAGAAAAGAACTCCACCGCCTTAACAGACAATCCCAACACCAAACCGACCTGGTCAGCGGTCGAGATCCGCTCCCCAGCCCCCGATCGGACGGTCGAGAAGTCCCGAGCCCGCAGCGCCCGCCAGCTCTCCTGGGTCTGCATCCTCCGTCTGCAGCAGGCCGCTGCTGGCCTCGCCTGGCTCGCCAGCGGCTTCTTCCATCTACTCTCCTCCGCCCGCCGCCGCATCGCCTCCGCCGCCCCAGACCGCTGGTCCAACTCCCGCCTCTACCGCATCATCAAGGCCTTCTCCGTCCTTGCTGTCGTCCTCCTCCTCTTCGAGCTCGCCGCCTACTTGAAAGGGTGGCATTTCAGCCCCCCCTCCCACGCCTCCGCCGAGGACCTCGTCGAGTTCCTCTACGCCAATTGGCTGTTCGTCAGGGCCAATTACCTCGCCCCGCCGCTGCAGGCGCTCACCGATGTCTGCATTGTTCTGTTCATGGTGCAGACGGTGGATCGGATTGTGATGCTGCTTGGGTGTTTTTGGATCAAGCTCAGGAGGTTGAAGCCGGTGCCAATGGTGGAATATGGAGGCGGCGATGCGGAGAAAGGGGATGCGCAGGATTACCCAATGGTGCTTCTGCAGATCCCAATGTGCAATGAGAGGGAGGTAAGAAGATGTAGGTCTCGAATCCCTGCTCTCCTCATTTTGATTTCTGATTTTTTTTGTGATCTCTGTTTGTTATCGTGGATAGCTCGAATTAGTATCAATCCCATGCATTTTGTTCAGATCTTTATTCATTTGAGAAATACTTGATAATTCTACTTGTATCCATGACTTATATTCGAGACTACTGAGGTACATGTTTGTGGAATTGCCAAATCAACTTTGCTTTTGGCTCCATTTCCTTGTACTTGTGATCGCAGGTGTTCAGCATTGTAGGATCAAAATTATATGTTTTTTTTTTTTTTTTTTTGTCACATTTCAACAGAAGAATGATCATCATCATGATGTCATTATCCCATCGATCTGTTTTTGGTTAAATCTATGGTTTTCCCTTTCATTTTTCTTTTCTTTAACCCTCCATGACGATGATGATGTTCTTTTTTAGTGGCATCATTGACAGTGTTTGAGCGTTATGCATATGTCCTAACGATAAGAAGATATGTTTATAAAATATGAGTTATTGGCTTGAATCACTTATATAAGCAATTGATGGTGTCGTATAGTAATTATATGAAACTGGATTCTATCTTTTAGCATTGTAAAGTTGTATTCACAATTTCGCATCCCTGTATATTAGTTTTCTTATTAATTAGTTACTTTTTTGGTTACTTTATTGATATTGTCCATTCGTACTTGTTAGTGATGCAGACGACCTCAGGCCACATGTTTGAGGCCTAAGTAGATTTATGATTTTTATTCACTAATTATAGGTCATTAGTTTCTAATTTTATTGTAATAAGGATTATGTTTTCATATTATTTAGGATCCTAGATTAATTAGGTTTCTTAGGCCCTAAGTCATGTTTCCTATGGCATTGTTGAAGTTGGAATTTCAGAGTTGAGTAATAGAATTGAGTTTTCCCATTGAGGTACATCCTCGTTTAGGGTCTTTGCATAGACTTGTTGAAGTGTTTGCAGATACATGCTTCAACACCAGTATTGTGCTTTGACACTCCACTCAAGCCCTAATCCTAGGCTTATAAGAGACAAACGATCCTAGCTCAAACCCTAAATTCTCCATTCGAACCAAACCAAACCAATACACCTATTAGACTGACACCCAAATCCCTATCAAATTCATGAAATCCCAATCCCCAAAAATTTATATCCCAATTTTGTAACCTAACCTTCGCCCTGTCGACTATCCCGCCAGAACCCATTCCGGAAGAATCCCACAACCCAACTCGAACAAAAAAAAAAAGGAAAAAAAGGAGAGAAGATCTGTGAAGAGGGTGTACCTGGAATCATCTCTTCACTGCATCTCCTCAATTGAACCTTCCTCTCGCTGCCATCATTGCAAGGAAAGCACCGGCACATTGTCAGACCAGCCTCCATCATCTTGTCGAAGCAGTCCAGCCAGTGTTGCCATTGCCACAGTGCTTTGCAGCCCTTTCTTCTTCGTTGAATAGAAGCGCCGCTGTCGTTGTCGTTCATCGTTACTGTCGTTGTAGTCCTTCATCTTCGCGAGGAGACTAATAGGGCCTCTGGTGTATCCTTTTGTGGCACGTGCGAACTAAGTCTTAAAATTCAGTTCGGGCAAAGTTCATTCGGGCTAAGTTGGACCTGACGCACTCCACTGATGTGCCTTTGTTAACAGTTTTAGGGCCTGAGTTTGGGTCAGGTGGACCCATCCGCAGAAGCAGGAGCATCAATCTATCGCATAGACTGTGCTGACATCATCCTGACATCAGCAAGATCATTCAAACCACAAATTTAACCAAAATTTGGGGGAGAAGTTTATTTTCTCAATTGTGAAGCCGGATATCCGAGGTTAGATTTTCGATTAGTTTTCGCCTGCGCGATAGTAGAGAGCAAATCTACGACATCAAGTCAATCTTTTTAATTGCATAAAAAATATAAGCCTCTTAAGAAGCACAGAAGTAGAGTTGTCATCATCCATGAAAAAAAGTTTCTGAAACCGTTGCGGTATAAACTAGAACCATTGCTCAGTTATCCATTGCGGTCAATCAACTCCAAAGCACCCTTATAAGGATGGAAACCAGGCATACCAATTTAGAAAATGATGGCCATGGGAGTAATTATCGATGTGCTGGACAAGAGATTGGCACAGGCTTTTACTTGCTAAAATCTCAAAACCAAGAAAATCTGGTTCAAAATGATTTCAATGAAAGGGTCTCGCGTCTTCTCAAGAGGTGTCAAACGATAATAACTCGCATTAAGGCAGTTGTATCGGAATTTCAAGAGAAGTCTAAACTAAATTCCTAAGTCGATCCCATTGCACATGAAGATATAGAAGAAGATTGATCTGCTAAAAACTTGAGTACAAAACTCACTTTGGAAGAAACGTCAGATGGAGCCATGGAGGTCCCACCATTGAACTTAAGAACAAATCACTTGTTCCAGTGCTTTCAAAAGAATATCTATCTCTGGAAATCACTCATATTAACGTCATCTTTGGAGATGAATGGAAGATAGTTAGAGATTGAGATTTGATGGTGCAATTTTTATACATTAAGTATTGAACAGTGCGATTGCACATCCACACAAAATCCGGCCATTGAAAGAAGTTATACATTAAGCTGTGGACAGAAGTTAAAGTCCAACCAACGGATCGGATGTTTGTCAGATTGATCTTCGACCTAGACGGATAGTTACCGAACTTGAGGTTAAGTTCTTTCCAAGTTGGGGAGAATGATGCAGATAGACCTCAGGCCACCAAGTAGATTTATTATTTTTATTCACTAATTATATGTCATTAGTTACTAATTTTATTGTAATTAGGATTAGGTTTTCATATTATTTAGTATCGTAGACTAATTAGGTTTCTTAGACCCTAAGTTATGTTTCCTATTTATATGACATCATAGAAGTTGGAATTTCAGAGTTGATTAATAGAATTGGGTTTTCCCTTTAAGGTGCATCCTCGTATAGGGTCTCTGCGGAGACTTTTTGAAGTTTTTGCGGACAAGTTCTTTGGCACCAATATTGTGCCTCAGCACTCTATGCAAGCCCTAATCCTAGGGCCTGCATTAGTAAGGTGCGCCCATTAATTATGAAGTCATTCATAAAAGCTTTCGATTCGGACCCCTCCATGTAACCCATCTAACAATAAGTCATTTGATGTCGATATTGATCTCATTGTTGCTGTCACGCCCCCAATATTCGATATCGATATTTGATGTCGATATTGATCTCATTGTTCTCAAAGTAGACCTCTGAGAACGTCTCCGAATTTCAGGGCGCGACTGGCGCGGGTCCACGAGTGAAGGCAATCTTCCACCCCACATTGATATTGCCACAGGATATCACGTGTGAGGATTAGTACATTTTGTAACGACCCGTGTAAGTAGTAATACATTTCAGTGGAAGCAATAGTGATCATGGTATCAATTTATATAGCATAAAACATCCATGTATGTAGTAGGATGTCCCGATAGTAATGCATAGACAAGTCCATCAAAGTAAAGTAGTAAAGTGCGGAAATTTATATGTTCAACCATTATTACATGTTTTAGTCAACATCCAAACCAAACTACAAAGCTAAACAGCTAGAACTAGCAAGAATATATCTCCAAGTCTCTCCCAAAAAATGTGTCGCCCTCACGCAAGGATGCTAACCACATCATCCGGAGACCACTCTACTAACCTAGATGGTTTGTCCTCTAGTGCCTTTTTCTCCCGGGGCAAGGGTGGAGGCGAAGTCCCCTACAATGCCAAGGCTAACAAGCTAGAGCAAGTAGACAAAGGGAAAATTTTAAATTCACCCACATGGTTTGCTGAGCACACCCACTATTTTTAAAAAAAATTTCACATGACGAAAATACCCCTCCTTCTCCCTGCTCCGGCAACCTCCGGCAACCTCCGCCCACCATCCATTCGGTGCTGCCGAAGGGGAGGGAGCGACAGAGAGAAAGGGAGGGAGAGAGAGATGGAGAGGGCGGAGAGGGGGGGAAAAGGGAGGCAGAGGGAGTAAGGGAGAAAGAGGGAGAGGGCGGGTGAGGGCTGCGACGATGGGCGGCGGGTGAGAGGGAAAGAGGGGGAGAGGGAGACTGGGCGGGAAAGGGAGATGGATGAGGGAGCAGAACGGAGAAAGGGTGAAAGGGAGAATGGAGAGATGGTGGGCGGGGAGATGGGGGGGAGGAGGCAGAGGGAGAAAAGGGAAGAGGGGTAGGCGGGGGTTGGGACGGCGGGCGAGAGGCAAAGAGCGGGTGAGAAGGGAGACTGGGTGGGGAGAGGGAGATGGAGCGGCGGGAGAGGGAGGCAGAGGGAGAAAAGGAGAAAGAGGGAGAAGGCGGGGGCTATGACGACGGGCGGCTGGCAAGCGGCAGAGAGAGGGAGAGAAAGAGGGGGAGAGAGGGTTGTGACGGCGGGCGAGAGGCAGAGAGCGGGTGAGAAAGAGGGGGAGAGGGAGATGGAGCGGGCAGGGAGAGGAAGAGGGAGAAAGGGAGAAAGAGGGAGAAGGCGGTGGGCTGCGACGACAGGGGTGGCAAGAGGTAAGAGAGAGGGAGAGAAAAGAGGGGGAGAGAGAGACTGGTAGGTGGAGGTGGGGAGAGGGAGGGGGGCAGAGGGCGGGTGGGAGAGAGAGGAGAGGGCGGTAGGGGGCCTACGGCGGCGGGTGAGGGTTGGCGATGGGTGAGAGGGAGAGGATAAGATGTCATTTAGAGAGAAGAGACACAGGCATAAGAGAGACAGAAATACAATAGTATTGTGCTGAAAACGTCCCTTTTGAGGGTCTACCATCTTTCATATAAATAGGGACTGAATGCCCTAATCAATTTACAGAATCTAATCAATCTAGATCCTAACAATTAGCTAACAACTTTAGTATGTACATGTGGCTTTGACTAATGATAAATATAATGAATGGGCCTGAATGGGCCTGCGAGTTTGGGCTTAGAACTCCAACATAAACACCCCCCCTCAAATTGATGCCGATGAATCAACAAGCATCAATTTGTTAGTCAAGAATTGATGACGTGGTCGAGGAAGTGCTTTGGTAAAGATATCAGCAGTCTGGAGGCTTGAGGAGATGAACGGGAGGGAAATAACATCGCGTAGATATTCATCCCTGATAAAATGGCAAGCCACCTCGATGTGTTTAGTTCTCTTATGAAAGACTGGATTCTCAGTAATCCGAATGGCACTGGTGTTATCCGCATGTAATGGTGTGGGAGATTTCTGGGAGAAGCCAAGTTCCTCAAGAAGACCACGAAGCCATATAATTTCTGAGCATGCGGCAGACATGGCCCGGTATTCTGCCTCAGTCAATGATTTGGAAACTTTGTCCTGTTTCTTCACTTTCCAAGAAATCAGAGCATCACCTAAAAACATGCACCAGCCCGTGGTGGACCTACGAGTATCAGGACAACCTGCCCAATCAGCATCAGAATAGGCAGACAAAGTCATCTGAGAGCCAACAGGAAAAAACAAGCCTCTGTGAGAAGTGCCAAGAAGATAACGAATAATACGTCGAACAGCTGCTAAATGAAGATGATGGGGCTTGGTCATATACTGACTCATCAAGTTGACTGCATAACTGATGTCAGGCCGAGTAGTAGTCAAATGTATAAGACTGCTGACAAGCTGGCGATAATATGTCGGATCAGAAAGGGGATCACCACTGTCACTATGGAGTTTAATATTCAATTCCAGAGGAGTATCCACTGGTGTGGAGTTTGACAAACCTGCGGATTCAATTAAATCCATAGTATACTTATGTTGATGCAAAATCAACCCCTTCTCAGAGTGATGAACTTCCAATCCCAAAAAATATTGCAGAGGGCCCAGATCCTTCATATGAAAAGATTGATGCAGAGAAATTTGGAGATCCTGAATCGTGGCTGTATCTGTGCCAGTGATGATGATATTGTCGACATAGACGAGAAGAATGGTGATTCCGGTTGATGTGTGATGCAAAAACAAAGATGGATCATAAGGACTCTGCTGAAACTGTAGCTTGAGTAAAGCATCTTTGAATTTGTCAAACCATGCCCTTGGTGCTTGTTTTAGCCCATACAATGATCGTTTCAGAAGAGCAACGTGATCTTCTGATGGTTTTGGGAAACCTGGAGGCAATCGCATGTAAACTTCCTCTTTAAGATCACCATGAAGAAAAGCGTTTTTCACATCAAATTGAAAAAGAGGCCAGGATTGAGAGGCAGCTATGGCAAGAATGGTGCGAACAGTGGTCATCTTTGCAACAGGTGCAAAAGTTTCTTTGTAGTCAATGCCATATTCCTGTCGGTTGCCAAGGGCCACAAGCCTTGCCTTGTATCTATCCAAAGTACCATCTGCCTTTAATTTGATAGAGTAAACCCATTTACTCCCAATAGGTTTAACCGAAGATGGGCAGGGAACAGTAACCCATGTTTGGTTCTGCTTTAGAGCACTAAGTTCTTCTTCCATAGCCTGTCTCCAGCATTCCTGTTTTGCTGCTTGTGAATAAGAAGTAGGAATGGATACAGAGGATAAAGTAGCAAAATATGAAGAATGAGAAAACCCGTATCGATCCGGTGGACGAGAAATGCGAGCAGAACGACGAATAGCAAGTTGAGTGGAAGTTGATGCTGGAGCAGGAGTCTGGACCGGTTCTTGCAAAAGAGGTAAAGTAGTGGCATTTGTTCCTTGTCGACGAGTATACACCTTGTCCGGATGAAATCGCAAAGGTGAAGGAAGACATTCATCATCAAAGGATGGTACTTTAGAAAAGGAGATTTCTGGAGATGAATCAGGATAAGACTGAAAAAGGTACTGATGTTAAAAAAAAACAACATTCCTAGAAATGCGAATACGCTTGGAGGTGGGTCATAACAAACAAAACCTTTTTGGTGGGAAGCATAACCAAGGAAGGCACATTTTACAGTTTGTGCGGATAACTTGGAACGTTCATGTGTGGGAAGATGAACAAAACAAACACAACCAAAAGTGTGAAAATTTGTGTATTGTGGTTCCGTTTTGAAAAGACGAAAATGTGGAGATGTGTTTTGAAGTTTTGGAGAAGGAAGTTGGTTGATGATATGGGTAGCAGTTGTTAAAGCTTCTGGCCAAAATCTAGGTGGAACGGAGGATTCTAATAATAAACACCTGACCATGTCTAGAAAATGACGATTTTTCCGTTCTGCAACACCATTCTGTTGGGGAGTATAGGGACAAGTCCGTTGGGATATAATCCCTTTGTCTTGTAAAAACTCCTGAAATTGTTTGGACACATTTTCCCCCCCTGAGTCGGTCCGAAGAGCCTTAATACATGTTGAAAATTGATTTTGAACATAATTCAAGAATTTTTTAAACACATCAAAGACTTCAGATTTGGCATGTAGAAAATAAATCCATGTAAAACGGCTATAATCATCAATAAAAGTTACAAAATACTTATACTGTGAATGAGAAATAATTGGTGCAACACCCCAAACATCACTATGTATTAAATCAAAACTTTTGGTAGCAGAAGAAGCATGTAATGGAAAAGGCAAAGTTTTACTCTTTCCTAGCTTACAAGTGATGCAATCAAGAGCAACATCTGATGATAAAAACTTCATTTTATTAATATGACCAGAATTTAACAACGATAACAAAATGGTTGAATTGGGATGGCCTAATCTATTGTGCCACAACTGCACATTATTCCAGGAGACAACTGATAAAGCAAACAAAGACATATCTGGATTTGGTGTTACTATGTGAATAGGAAACAAACGCCCACACTTAGGCCCCTTCACTATTACCTTTCCCGTCTCCTGATCCTGCACCACACAACCAGAGGAGGAAAAAGAAACATTGCAGTTATTATCAACCAATTGACCAACAGAGATTAAATTGGTAGAAAGATTTTTGGAACAAAAAACATCATGTAACGGTAGAGAATGAGAAATATCGCCACCAGAGGTAATTGGTATTGTGGTACCATTAGCAGCATGGACCTGAATCTGTCCATCATATGGTTTAATTGTGGAGAAGTTTTTGGAGGATGATGTCATATGATTGGAGGCACCAGAATCAAAATACCAGTGAGAGGGAGATTTAATTTTACCAGATATACCAAGAGTGGAAAGAGCCTGGAGAATCATCTGTTGGATCATTTCAGGAGAGACTGGAGCAGCAGAAGCAGGTGCCGAAGAAGATGTGGAAGATGAATCAATAGTGTCAGTAGCAGTAATCACCTGGTAAGCTTTCGGATTTCTGTTTTGAGGACGTTTGCGACATTCATTGATTGAATGTCCAGAGGCTTTGCAATAATTGCAGATCCGCTGCTTGCACTGATTTGCATAATGGCCAAAAGTTTGACACTTGAAGCACTGCACTTTACTCATATCTCTATTTGGTTGCTTCCCCTTGGAAGAAGAAGTAACATTTACGGATGAGTTTGGTGATTGAAAGACAGTGGGTACACTATAGGCAACATCAATAGCACCCGAACTAGCTTGGTGGAGCACACCAGATTGCGTCAATTGTCTTTGTTCCTCTCGTAGTAATTCATTGAGACAGTCATTCAGTGATGGAGAAGGGACCCTACTCATGAGATTAGATCCGACTGATTCATACTGAGGCTTAATTTCATAAGAAATTGATCCCGATGACTAGTTGCTAGTATTACTTGCAATTCGGGAAGAGCTTGTGTAGAAATATTGGCATATTTGATTTCATTTAATTCTGTCCACAAATTCTGAAAACCAGAATAATATTCCTGAATGGAAGAAGTCCCTTGCATATAATTCGCAATTTCAAATTCTAACTGATACTGTCGAGCAGAATTCCCCTGATGATACACAGTTTTCAGATATTCCCACATATCTTTGGCAGTTTTGTAAGGTCTCAAATTCATGAAGAATTGTGGTTCCATGGAGCTAAGAATCCAAGTTTTGACCTTAGCATCTTTTGTGTTCCATGACAGAATTTTTTTTTTCATCCTCTGTTGGTTTTGGATCAGTGCCAGAGATATGGCCCCATAACTCTTTACCCTCTAGGTAAAGTTCAAATTGAAAAGCCCAAGAGGGGTAATTTTTGCCATTAAACTTGATTAAGGTGATGTCAGATTTCTCCATTGATAATAATGATGCAGATGAACCAGCAGAATGATTATCAAGATAGGAACAGCAATAACAGAATAAATGTGAACAGCAACCACAAGAACCAAACCACAACAG
Organism: Camphora micrantha; assembly: GCA_003546025.1. Classification (NCBI taxonomy): domain Eukaryota; kingdom Viridiplantae; phylum Streptophyta; class Magnoliopsida; order Laurales; family Lauraceae; genus Camphora; species Camphora micrantha. Next base: position 29,287,205 of record QPKB01000003.1, on the reverse strand, counting down.
AGATGCAGAGATCCACAAAACCCAGTAACCCAGCAGAGAAGAAAACAGTAACAGTAACCCAGCAAACAGCAGCAGCAACAGTAACCCAGTGATAAAAAATTGTCGGAAGCAGAGAAGAAAATGGCACAGCAGTAACACAGCACGCAGAAACAGCAGTAGGCAATAGGCAGCAGGCAGAAACAGTAGTACAGCAACAGGCAGCAACAAATAGAAGATGATAACAGCAACAGGAAGAAGAAAATAGCAACCAAAAGCAGAAACGTGCAACACGTCAGTGGAAAGATGTCCACGTGGGCCCCAGTGGATGATCAGAGGTCTGATCAGAGGTTGGGGATGAAAAAACAAGGATTTTTCGTAACTATTGGAAGAAGTTCCACTAGAAACGGATCAAAATCCACAATCTTGGACGGCTGTGATGAAAACTTTGTGATAAAACTGAAATATCACAAAAAATACTAGATGGCCTACCTCTGATGAGACAAAAATGCTGGAAAAATTGTGATAAATAAGAGGAATAATAGGCGATTTTGGTGACTGATTCCGGCAGTTTCTGGTATGATGATCTCTGGTGGGCCACTGGTGATCTGTGATGATCAGAGATGATCTGGCTGAAGAGGATGATCACAGATTATCTCAGAGGGCTTCCAATGCATGGAAGATGTCTTTGGAGAGGATCACAGGTGATCGGCTGTGCTTTGATACCATGTCATTTAGAGAGAAGAGACACAGGCATAAGAGAGACAGAAATACAATAGTATTGTGCTGAAAACGTCCCTTTTGAGGGTCTACCATCTTTCATATAAATAGGGACTGAATGCCCTAATCAATTTACAGAATCTAATCAATCTAGATCCTAACAATTAGCTAACTATCTAATCAATCTAGATCCTAACAATTAGCTAACAACTTTAGTATGTACATGTGGCTTTGACTAATGATAAATATAATGAATGGGCCTGAATGGGCCTGCGAGTTTGGGCTTGGAACTCCAACATTAACATAAGAGAGGGAAGGGAGAGGAGAGGAGAGGAGGGTATTTTGGGTATTTTTAGGAATGTGGGTGGGCTCAGCAGAATAGGTGGGTTCGTATAGAATTTCCCGTAGACAAATATAATAACGTAACCATGTTTCATCAAATAGAATTAAAGACAAGAAGATTGTAAAGATGACAAGAAATGTGAATATCTAGGCATGATAGTGAAAATATTAGATTGACATCGATGTCTCATATGAGACAAGTCTATACAAGTCAAATCTAGCAAATGGCAATCCACGTGAGCTCGTTTTCTCAACTGCACTATACAAGCAAGATGTTTGTGGCGAGAGTTAGATGATATGTAACAATACAATGGGTACAATGAGTCTCCATAAAGGAATTAATCTTGTGGCCAATGAGTATATAAGAGTATGGTACCGGAGTATATCACTCCAAAACAAAGCATTGCTGCAGCAAGCGAAAACGAGGCTAAACCCACGCAAGTTGGGTCCGACTAGGCATGGATCGAAGATAAGTGACGCCGACATGTGGATCAACATGTCTAATCTTATTATTTATTTACCATACAAGTATTATTCTGCAAAGTTTATGGGATCATAGGGCCTATTTTTTAATTACAGAACCTGAAGTCTTCTTTTTCTCTTTCTTCCCAAATTTTCATCTTTTATTATTTCTCTCTAATTTCTTTGATTTAAAGCTTTCTGCTCTGAAACATACTCCAGTGTTTGTTACTTGTTATTGACAAAATCTTACGTTGCTAAGCTGTTGCAAACATTTCATGAATGGAATCATTATGATGGGTACTGCTTTCAAGCATCTAGATATTTTACTTTATTATCTAGACGAGGCATTCAGGTCTGACTAGGCATGGATCGAAGATAAGTGACACCGACACGTGGATCAACATGTCTAATCTTATTGTTTATTTACTATACAATTGGTATTCTGCAAAATTTATGGGATCATAGGGCCTATTTTTTAATTACAGAACCTGAAGTCTTCTTTTTCTCTTTCTTCCCAAATTTTCATCCTTTCTTATCTCTCTCTAATTTCTTTGATTTAAAGCTTTCTTCTCTGAAACGTACTCCAATGTTTGTTACTTGTTATTGACAAAATCTCACGTTGCTAATATGTTGCAAACATTTCATGAATGGAATCATTATGGTGGGTACTGCTTTCAAGCATCTAGATATTTTACTTTAATATCTAGGTGAGGTTGCATCAATGCCTAACTAGGTCTATCTACTTTTTTTTTTTTTTTCAAAATAAGCGACGAAAGCATTCTATATATTAAGATAAAACTTATCAGGTTTCTTTGTAGTCAGGTTAGATTTGCTTGTTCTTCCTACAAGTTTCTCGTAGTAGTGGATTTCATGGCTTTGTTCTTAGGGTCTTATTGAGAGATCTTCTGAGAATTCCAGCACTTGACCATTTTTAAGTGTAAAAGCTGCCTTTCATTTTCTTTTATTTATTTATTTATTATTTTATTTTAGAAAGGATTCTCAATGTGATTGTTACACAGGTTTATCAACAATCAATTGCAGCAGTGTGCATCCAGGACTGGCCGAGAGAGCGAATGCTTGTACAAGTTCTGGATGACTCTGATGATGTGGATGTGCAGCTCCTCATCAAGGCCGAAGTGCAGAAGTGGCAACAGAAGGGCATACGCATCTTGTACAGACACCGCCTCATCCGCACGGGCTATAAGGCAGGGAATTTGAAATCTGCTATGAGCTGTGACTATGTGAAGGACTATGAGTTTGTTGCAATCTTTGATGCGGATTTTCAGCCAGCGCCTGATTTCTTGAAGAAAACTATTCCACATTTTAAGGTATATCAGGATGTAATCACCGATCGAGATTTAATGATTATATATTTGTTTTTTTACTAGGCACAATAGGTGGAATTATAGGGTCCTAATGCACAAGATGTACAGTTTCATGACATGTCCATTTTACATAGGGATCTGTGATAAAGCTCTAGAGTCTAGACTTGTGGTTGCAGTGTTGTTGTCTAAATGTTGTTCTATTATATAATTTTAGTGATAAAATAGATTACACCACTTAGGAAGATCCTATTGTTCCAGTATTTGGTCAATAAATTGGCAGCTAAAATATGACAACTTCTGTGAAAATTGCCAAACGTTTGGTGGCTGGGTTCTTCATATCTTTAAGAATCTTGAGGCATCCCCCTTTCATGGCCATGAAGCCGAGGGTCCATAATACGAAAATGCAGTCCTACTTCCCCGAATGGGAGTATGAGGACTCTACATATATCATGACGCATGTAGACCCTATAATTCCTATGGCACTGCTGTCCCCAGGCCCTGGCAAATAATAATCTGGGCATTAAAATCAATCTTTTGCTTGGGAATATCTCAATTTACGAAGGGTTGGAAAATAGATCTGTTTCAGACAAATAATAATAATTCATTCCTGATCTTTATTTTGTCTTTTTTACCGTGAAGGGGAATGATGATCTGGCATTGGTCCAAACAAGGTGGGCTTTTGTGAACAAGGATGAAAACTTGCTCACAAGGTTACAGAACATAAATTTGTCCTTTCATTTTGAGGTCGAACAGCAAGTGAATGGCATATTCATTAACTTCTTTGGTTTCAATGGCACTGCTGGTGTATGGAGGATCAAGGCACTTGAGGAATCTGGCGGTTGGCTTGAAAGAACTACTGTGGAGGACATGGATATTGCTGTCCGTGCTCACCTTGCTGGGTGGAAATTCATATTCCTAAATGATGTGAAGGTTTGTCCATTTGCTGATATTTTGCTCAATCTCGTGTCTACCTCTTGTGGGTTTGAGAATGCACAATTATGAATTGTGATATTCTACTTATGATTTTGTCTGCAGTGCCTTTGTGAACTACCAGAATCCTACGAGGCATACAAAAAACAGCAACATCGGTGGCATTCAGGACCAATGCAATTGTTCCGCCTGTGTTTCTTTGACATCGTTCACTCAAAGGTGATTTTCTTTTTCCTCTGTTTTCTCTATTGCACTTGATTCTTTATATCATACCATGTCAAGTAGAGTGCATTTGGATGTTCCCTATATCACTAGTGGTTTGGCGATTTTGGTTGGATGGTGGTTCTTGTTCTTTATTTACTTTTGGGGGCCCATGCTGAGTTTGGATAAAACTTTAGTGAGCACTGTTTTGCCTGCCTGCTCTATGACATACCATTGTTGGTGTCAATCACAGGAATAGAATTTTTTCAAGGTATCGTATGTATCAGTTGAAGGTATCGCATGCACCGATTGGACACAACATTCAAACAGCGTTGTCTCCCACCTAGTGTGATTTTTGTTTTTCTCCAAATGCATGATGGACTAGCTAATCATTCATTTCACCAAAATATTCAACAGAGTACTTGTATTCTTTTTTTCCTCCTCCCTTTTCCATCCGTTTTTCCTGCTATTTTCTTTTACCTCCCTTAAATCTTTTGAGACTTTGTTGTACCTTTCCAAGTTCCAAATCCATGGGACTTCAAGGTCCAAGGTCCAAGGTCCAATTCCTTATATATATCCTTAAGCCTTCCAATGGATGCTTAAGAGTTTTTGATAATCTACAAATGCCTCCCTTTAGGAAGTGGGACACTCCTTATCCTCAAAAGTGGGCCTGTATCCTCTACATGCCAATTGCTCTAAAATCTTGAATCTCTGCTAGAAACCTTGCAGGGAAGAAAACAAGAAATATTACTAATTTCATGCCCCATTACATGGCAATGAAAAAAAAAATCTTGTACGATAACATTATCTCGTCAATGATAAAGGCTAGTGGAATTAAGGTCCGATCCTCACCTTGACTGTACTTAGAGAATTTTGCTCCCTACTCTTGCTTGGTGTTCAGTCCCTTTTGAAGATAAAAAAATAGGCTTATGGACTTGTATTCTCCACACTATCAGTATGGAGTGTGACTATTTGACTTGTACTGATTGTTTAAAATAGTCTGATAATTTCCAACAGAGATGATGTTCATTATATATCTAGTTTATGCCAGGGATGCAACTGATGTGAGTCGGGCCGGGCCAGCTATTGATCTAGCCCAAGCCCATTTTGGAATTGCATGTCAGTCAAAGCCCAGGTCTGAGCCCAAACGGAACCTATTTTGTTAGACCTGACTGTGCTTGAATTAGAAAAATCTAAGCCTGACAAGCCTAGGGGATATTATTAGTGCATAATATGTTATATAATATAAGATTATATATAGTTGGGACAAGTCTCTTCTGATGATGATTATGTGCTGATGATGTATATTATATATCTATAATATGTGTGTATTTATACTAGCATCATATATATGTCATTTGGGTATCAGAGGCTTGAGCCTTACTCAAGCTCTGAAAATTCAGGCCTTGCTCAAAAAATGGGTTTTCATGCTAGGCAGGACTATCCTGAGCCCAATCATCAAATAAGTTGCACTTGTTCAGATCTATCCTTACTACTTCCATCCATTTCCTCTTTAACCTACCCCTTTTTCTTGGTGGGTCATTGAACTTCATAGAAAACTTTTCTTCAATGGTGCCATTGCTGGCTTGCGATAGACCACTGGGTTACACGAAAAAAAAATCATAAATAAAAGAAACAAAGTTCTTTGTTTGGTAACAAAAGTAATAGTGTCACACCTAGATTGGTGTAGAAGGATCCACCCAGTCGCAAGCACCTCCTAGCCAAGCTTAGCACAATTACGTCTAGGGTTCCATCCATAAGACTAAGAGAGGAGAAAACTGAAAATAACTGAAGATAAATTTAAGAATACACATGGGAGGTCCTTAACTAGGCTTTTTGGGCATCCAAAGAAGTAGTTTTTTTTTTATTTTTTGGTAAATACCCAACGAAGTAAGTTACCCCTTATGTAGATTTCCTTTTGTTTCTTAAATACATTCATTGAAATTGGTCCCTGAGAATAATAGAAAGATTAAAGTAAGAAAGTTATTTACTGGGAAAAGACTAAAGTAAGGTAAAACTAAAATAACAAAAATACAAAATGAAATAATAATTCACAGCTGGTTGTTGGAATTATATTGCCCATTTGGGAGGGTTGGGACTTGGGTCTCCTGCTGTCAGTTGGGCCTGTTGGGCGAATCGTGGGTCCTAGTGATGCAGTGAGGGACCTTCCATTGATTTGCTTTCTTTAAAATAGTTTAGTAATTTTAGTAATTTGATGTAATCTCAGATTTGACTTAATCAGAGTGATTTCAGTGATTTGATTTACCTAGAGATTTTAGAGAGTGATTTTAGAAATCATTGATAATGGTAGTTTCTTTATTTAGACTATTCCTCTATTATAAATAGAGAGGGATGCTTGATTGTAAGGCATGCTATATTCTTAATAAAGTTCAGAATTATTCTCATGAGTTTCCCTTTGGGTATTTTCTCCTAAGTGATCTTAGGACTTGAGTCAGAAGACTCGATGTCACCGTCAGAGGTGTAGATCTTCATCGTGATCGTGGTTGGGCTACATCAAATTGGTAACAGAGCGAAGATCCAGTCTCGGATCGTCGTCCCGATCATCGATTCAAGGTAACCCGTGAATCCCTTTCTTCTGATTCACAATCGTTCGTAATCATCCATCGTCTCTTATCATCCACCATCCGCTGCCACTATCATCACCATCATCCATTTCCAATCCAAACCAAGCCTCTCTCGAACCCACCACTGTCCGCACCCCAAGTCCATCCTTCAACATCAACAATAATCCGTCTTCCCCAAATCCCCCAGAACCTTTTTTCCCGAGCCATTCCCAGAATCCACAGCCCCTCTCTCTAGCCTGCAAACCTCCATCCACCGCAACCCCTTCAATCGGATCCCAGACGCCAGTTAAAAAAAAAATAAAAAAATCTATGCTTTCTTCACCAAATCTCAGCCTCATCTCCACACCCCCATCATCACACCCCCTCCTTCATAGAAGCCACACAAAAAAAATTCCAACTCAGAGACCCTCCAATCCTAATCCCATCAAACCATCATCTCAAACCTAAACCACCAAATCACCAAATCAATCCACCCAACTCTGCCCTAAACCCTGTCGAACTCCAACAACCGTGTAATCCCCACAACCCAAACCCACCTCCCTATCGGAAGCTTCAGTGTCCATTCCAGCGAAAAAAAAAGAGCAGAAAGAAAGAAAGAAAGAAAAAAAAAACACAGAAAGTAGAAGAAGAAAAAAAAAAGGACTAGAAAGGGAGAGAAGCAGCAATAGAAGAAACAACAGCTCTATTCGTTGCTTCACCTCCACAAGCAGCAAGCAGCAAGAGCAACTAGCAGCCGCCTCGTCATCTTCGAAGAAGAAGAGTCGTTCTTTCTCCAAGTCGAGGTGGTAAGAGTCCCAAGCTAAGTCTTTATTTTCTTCCTGCATGCACTTCGAGACTAAACAAGAGGATAAATTTTTTTCCTCGCCCACGTGCTTCTCTCACGCTTTGAACAGACTTGCACTTGGGCTTGATCTAAGTTCGGGCCAGGTCTTGAGTCAAAACTCGACCTAATCCACTAAAAAAAAAAAAGAAAAGAAAAACAACAATCTCCCTCCCACGTACCTAGTGGTGTGTTGCAGTTGGGCCTAACTCAAGGCTCGACCCAAATCAGACCCATTTAAAAAAAAAAGAGTAAAAGAAAAGAAAAAAAGAGTGCAGATTTTTGCAACCTGAGTCAGGTAGGCCCGATTCCATTCCGAGACTTTCTGTCGTCAATCTTTAATCAATGATATTTTATTTGGGCCATCCACAGTCTGATCGACAATCCATCTTCGCCAATGTTCTCCAATCAACAAGATCCACATATAAAGTAAGTCCTTTTCATTCCAAATCATCATGAAAAGTTTGGAAACTCCAATGAAATTCAAAGAATTTGGTATAAACTTACATATAGAGATTGGTATTTTGAGAATTAGTTCTATTTTGAGGAATTTCTCAATTTGAAGCAAGAAAATTTGACAGTTGATGAATATACCTGCCAATTTCGAGAGTTGCAAGACATGCGAACTGGAGGAAAGTGAGACACATGATTTATCTCATTATGTCAAAGGCTTGAGACCAGACGTCGTGGAAAATATGAATCATTGCAACACTAGTCAGGAAGCATACTTGGAAGCCTTTCATGTTGAGCGTATGCTTCGACGTTCTCGCATGCAACAATGTCGGCCAGGAGCTCATGTTGTAGAGAGACTTTTTGAAGGAGAAAATAATTCCACTCTTGTCATTCGGCGACTCCTCAATTCGAATGAGAAGGAAGAAGAAGAATGGAGACAAGCTAAGAAATTTCACACGTGGGTAAGAGTCAAAGACAAGTCTGTTCATGTGATTATTGATAATAGTAGTGCAATAAATTTTGTCGCACAAGAGGTTATTGACTAGCTTAATTTACCAACTAAGAAGCTTCCTAAGCCGTACCAAGTCACATGGTCTAATGGGTCATGTCATCCCCGTGAATCATAGATGTTTGGTATCTCTCGAGATTGGCTCTTATGAGGATGAGATTTGGTGTGATGTGATCCATATGAATATTGCTCATATCCTTCTTGGACGTCCATGGCTTTTTGATCGGAAAGTGCATAGTGATGAAAAGGCGAACACGTATACACTTTTTTGGAATGGAAAATGGAGTAGACTCATTCCAATGAAGTCAACAGCTCCGTCTTTGTCTACATCCTCGCCTTCCATAGCAAAGTCACAGAAAGAGCAAACAGTTGAAATAGAAGTCGTAACTGCACCACAAGTGAAGCCAGAAGACATCAAGGATGACATCGAAGAGCAATTTTATGGCAAAGTTGATTTTGTGGGTACAGACAATATTGATCATAGTAATGTCAGTCAAGAGCAGCAAAAAGGTTGAGGGAGAGCAAAGACAAGCATATATTGAAGAATTTGATCAAGTTAGCAAGAAGATTAACCATCCGGTGGATCCAATAGTCAGGTCACTTCTAGAAAATTCAATTGGGTCATCAGAAATCAAGTCTATTGTTCCAGTAGTTTCACAAGAAGATCAAGTTGTTGAAGTCCCTCACATTGACTTCATCTTCAGGGATCACTAATGGAAGCTTGACGATTGCATTCGGATATGACATATTTTACAGTTGTAGTCTCTAATGGAAAAAGTGCCCGTTTAAGCTAAATACCGACATCAGAAGAAGCGATGCTTTCGATCTACTTTTAAATGGTAGAACAGATTGCGTCAAACTCCCAAGCCATGCCATGCAGATCCAACGAAAAGGCGGACGTTGGTGCATTTGATTTTCGACCCAGGCAGGCATTTTCTGAACTTGTGGCTGGATTCTCTCCTGTATTATCAAGCTATCAACTTGCCGAAGTCGAGTTTTTCCAAGTGGGGGAGATTGATGCAATGAGGTCCAAGAAGAAGAGGGCCCATTAGCAAGGAACCTTCCATTGATTTGCTTTCTTTAATATAGTTAAGTAATTTTAGTAATTTGATGTAATATCTGATTTGACTTAATTAGAGTGATTTCAGTGATTTGATTTACTTAGAGATTTTAGGGAGTGATTTTAGGAATCATTGATAATGGTAGTTTATTTATTTAGACCATTCCTCTATTATAAATAGAGAGGGATGCTTAATTGTAAGGCATGCTATATTCTTAATAAAGTTCAGAATTATTCTCGTGAGTTCCCCTTTGGGTATTTTCTCCTAAGTGATCTAAGGATTTGAGTCGGAAGACTTGATCTCACCATCGGAGGTGTAGATCTTCACCGTGATCGTGGTTGGGCTGCACCACCTAGGCTTGGGCCTAGTAACATGGGCCTTGAGTTGGATCTGGCCATTATCCAAAGTCAATGTAGTTGGGACAAGGCTTTGATGATGATGGTGATGACGACAATGGCGACTACTGGAACTATCACTCCTGACTAAATGAAATACTGTACGAGTATATTAGCAATGAGCAAACTAACATACTTCACATTCAATTTTGTTGACACTGTTGAAAATCATTAGGAAATAAAGTCTTCAAAATCCTAGAAAAGGATTGCCTAGGCAATTATGCCACTTGGGGAGATGATCAATGTTTAGCTGAGATAAGTTTGCTTATCATTGACGTAAATGCAACCAGTATAGACCCCTTATGCTCATGAACTTCACTGATCTTCTTCTCTTTCTATAGGTTCTGAAAGATGCAATGTGGAAAAAAGGTTCTGACCAATTTAGTGATTTGGTATTGCTTACTGATAATAGATTTGCAGATATATTTGGTACATCCAAAGATAATTGGTTGAGGAACCATCTAATAACCTTTTTGACAATGAACAGATTCAAAAGTTAGAAGTAATGTTTCTTGTCAAGTGATTAATGGTAAAGTTGCAAATGGGTATCCGATTATCCACGTATCTGAAGTCTTTGGTTCCAAAATAAAGCAGGTGTGGAATCTATTTTTGGATATAGAAGGAATTCAGATCCGGAGTAAGATCCATGAATATAGGATCCGAAACAGGATTCTTGTATGTAGAGGTGGCAAACGGGTCGGATTGGCAGTGAATACTTACATCCAGGTCGAAGTCCAACCTCTAACTGACCCATTTTTATAACGGGTTGGACAAACTCAATCTGCCCCCATTGCAGGTGAACCTGACCCGCTCCCGTCTGACCCACATAAATGAAGAAATAAAGGTGTAGGAAGGAGAAGATGAGAAAAAAGGGAGGGAAAATGCAGGAGGATGATGTCACATGCTGCTGTACCATGGATATAGAAAAAGAGTTGCTTTCCTGTTGATTGTCCTTTCTACTTAACAAAACTTTATGGGCAGAAGGCTTTCAATTTAAAAGGGCTGTTTTCATGGTAATTGTCCATGCTGCAGTTTAAAATTCAATGGGCAAAAAGCAAAAAGGACAAACAAAGTCCTTTCTTTTCTTCCAAACAGTAAGTCACCTCCTCTCCATGAGATGTGCAGGGAGATGATATGGTTGCTGGATGCCTGCAATGGATTCGGCAATGCATTGCAAGGCTGCCTACACAGATCAACAATGAGAAAAATGGAGAGGAGCCTTGCTCGAGCTTAGCCATAACACTCGTGAGAGAAGGGGCACCGATCCAAAAAATTAAAAAAAAAGGAAAAAAATGAAGAGGAAAGGGCTGTGGCCTTGATGGGGAGCTGGTGGGTACACAACATGAGTGTTTGGAAGAATGTGTAGAGAAGAAGACTGCCTTGTAGGGTTTGGAAGATTGCCCCTGTTTTGATGTGGTCTGTTTGTTTTGCTGTGTTGTTTCTTGTCTTCTTTTGTTTGAAGTTTCCTTCTTTTGAAGGGAAAAAGATAACATTGTTAAGGTTTTAAATATTTAATGCGGGTTAGATAGGTTATGTGGGTCAACCCTAAGCCGACCCATTTTGTCACGGGTTAGATTTTCCTGACCTGTGATCAACCCATATAGAATACAGATCGGGATGTGTGGGATCTTGTCACCTCTACTTGGATGTACCAACTTGAGGATTTGGATACTGGACAACTACTTTCATATAAGAAATATCAAATATATATACAGGTTTTAAGGTTCTAAATTGCTTGAGTTATATTCATATTTGATAATCTAGTTAGCTTTAATCATATACATTTAATAGTCCCACTTACATATTTACATTTTTTTTTTTTTGAAGATCTTTTATCCAATTATACCATGGCACTCTACATCTTATTTTGGATCTGGATCCAAAACCAGATCCATTTTTTTCAAGTTGATGCTGGATCCAGATACACCACATAGTTTCCATATCGGATCCGGAACTTGATCTATATAGCCAGATCTGGGTCCAGATCCACCATGGTTTCGCCTGGATCTGCCCTGTTTGCATTCCTAATGAATGGCTCCTGAGTCCAATTATCCAGGTGCTAGATGTGTGTTTCTTTTTCCACAGATGTTGGTTGAGTATCCATCCATGAACCTTCTTTTTTGACAACGAAACTTAAGTAAGTTACGTACTGTTTCTTACCCTGCAAATGATGAGTCACTCTTGAATCAATTGTCCTGGAGTTACTAGAGGGACTAATTGATGTATGATGTGTAGAGTGGGTGGTGTGTATCAAAATTCTCAACTTGAGAAGTGAAAGGATTACTCAATAGGTGACTGATTTTGGGAAGAAGTGGCATTTGATCCTCACTATTGCCTGTGGTTGAATCTTAATAGATAATACTCCAGAGTCCAGTGACTACACTGTATCAGAGGTGACCAATTTTTTGAGATGAATTTCGCACTAGATTCCTACATAACTCTCTTGTATAATTTAGTAGAATTAGAGAAGGAAAAAGAAAGAAAATAATGTGGTGCGGTAACCCTAATTGGGCTTGCAGCCTTGTATCACTAATATCTGTACTATTTGCTATTTGCCAAAATTACACTACCCCCTGCTGTTTTGTGAATTTACAGCGAAGGGCCTGCTGTCGGACTAACTTACAAATGAGTCCCTGATTGACTAAAAAAAAAAAAAAAGCACAATCTAAAAAAAAAAAAAAACTCAATGTTCTTAACATGATTAAGCCTGCCATCACCTTGGCTTACGTCCTTGTCCATGTCCCAGATGACCTTTAAGCATTCAGTGCTGATCTCTGTATTTTACTGTCATGTTACATAACTAAATGACATTGCTCGTCTGTTATGTAGCAATGACGTCGTGTGGTTGGACAATTTCCTGGGTTGGTTAGTTGATAATCTTTGCTGATGCCAACATAGTTGAGATGAGGCTTGATGGTTGATTGATAATGTTTGTCCTTTGTAGTTGTTTGTTTGTTTTAATAACAGTTTCTGTTTTCTAAAATAAAAAAAAGACATTGCTCATCTTTGATGTACGGGTTGACTGATCCATAAATCAAGTAATTTTTCCTGCTCTAATATTTGAACGCTTAATGGTTCATGATCAATGCTTAGGTCTATAGGAATAGGAAACTCAAATATTTGTGTGCTCTCTTGTCGGCTTCTTTTTTCATCACCGCTGTTTGAGCATTGAGAAGTACTGGGTAGAGATCTTCCTATATTTTGCTTGAAAGGGTTGAATAATTGACATTTTTCTCATCTCGTTGCACTTATAGTTCTTTATCTCCTTGCCTATGATATGCAATATCCTGATGGAGTTGATAAATCAGGGCTATGAACAACATCTTGAACTTCTTTAGCAGTACTCTATTTCATACCCACTACTGAAGTGAGATTCCATCGAGTTTAAAAGCCAAGACATAGCAAAGGAAAAATCTCGATTTCTGTTCTGCATGGTTTGTCATCAGCTGGAGGTTCTTTTATCGTCCTATTTATATAGCTTAGTTTCCCTTTCCTCATAAAAACAATGGTGCAGCTTGAGACCATGGCAGGAAATTAGTTTCCTTCAACAGATTTTTGGTTATCTAAAAGCTTGGATTCTCTCTGCCTCAAGAATTGGAGGCCTTGTGAGTTGTTACCCGTTGTTGGTTCGGTAAGAAGTTTCAACTGAAAATTTCAACTTCGACAATATTACACTTTCTACCGAATTTGACAATATTATTGTTTCATTCACTAACTTATGCAACAGATTTAACAACAGAAATTAACATTGTGTGAACCAGTGCGTGGGGAATACTAGTGTATATTAAAGCAACATTAAATCAGTTTAACCAATTCACACGAAATTGAATAGTTCCATCATACAACAAATCGACTTCTGGCTGCAGACAACCAATAATTTCAGAAACAAGTAACTTTGTGCAGTTTATCAATCTCAATCATGAGCAGTAAACTTTCATACATTTTTTTTGATCGGTAACTAAAAGCCCTTTATTGATCAGAGATAATTACAGTAAGCAACAAGGCAACCAGATAGATTCGAGCGAAAAAAAAAAAAAAAAGCACATAAAGAAATCGGCCCAAGGATAGCTTACAGTTGTTTCCATGCTAAAATATGGTCTTGACAGAAATACTAGTAGGCAACCCACATTGAAAAGCTTACACTATGAACAGTTCAAATATGGTCCTTTCTTGATCTGGTCTAGACAGCGGGAGTAAAATCTTCGTAACTCACTTGATTGGCTTCCTTTTCTTACACTTTTGGTTTTTGGAGGCTTTGTGAGATTTGTGTGAATCTTCGTATAAGACCAAAAGAATTCACAAAAAAGAAAAGAGAAAAGAAAAGAAACCCAACTGTCATATATTACCCTTAACCCAAATTAACACAGATGACTTTTCTGCAGTTTTCAGGGGAGATCCTTCAGAATTTATCTCTGACAGATTTAAAAATCTAGAAAACAAAAAACTCCAGCATTCTCTATAAGTTCAGGATACAATTCCTATCTTTATCTGTGTACATGGGACCCTGTCCATAGGATTGCTGAATCATCAATATGGTCAACGTGGCCACAGGCCACAGGCCACTGTATACTATAACCTCAAGCCCAGTTTATCATAGGCCCAAAAAGCCCATTCTTTATATGTAAATAGACATAGTCAACTAGGAATGATTGTCTTTCCATGTATACAGAACATAATCGAATGTAATCAATTGTAATTAGCCTTGATTAAGCCTTATCTGAGGCAATCAAGTGATATAAATAGAGGAGGATCGTCCAGTAGAGATCCATCCAATTTTTCACCATTTTCTGTGTATTTCTCATATATGTGAAGATTGACACAACGGTCCCACAGTCTCTAGCTGGCAATCAAGTGCTTCTGTATTGGAACCTGACTGCTCTTAATACAATGTAACAACACTTAGCTGTTCAGATTTTGGGTATGGTTGAGAAGGAAGCAGAGGAGAGTCAGAGAAAAGATCATAAGTTAGAAATCAAGTAGTGTGGTAAAGGTAACCTGTAAACGTAGGTAAAGTGATACCATTCAGAAAAAGAGAGGAGAGAGGGAAGGAGGGAAAGGGGGGTTTGGGTTGTGGGTAAAGTGATGGTAAAGGTGAAAAAGTAAACTAACTCCTTGTTCTCATGTTTTACAGGTAAGATTAACTTGGCAGTTCTCAATTGCTTACATGTTTAAACATGTTTTACATCTAATATTCTCACTCATGATTTGTGTTGATCCAACACCCAGATTTCATATGCATGGAGTTCTTGATTCTTGTTCTTTATAATTTATTTGCTCATCAGTATTTGGCAGCATTTTGATTCCTTGTTTCATTTTTGCTGTTTCTTCAGGTGAGTTTTCCCAAGAAGGTTAATTTAATCTTTCTCTTCTTTCTCTTAAGGAAGCTCATCTTGCCTTTCTATTCATTCACTCTCTTCTGTATCATCCTTCCAATGACCATGTTCCTTCCAGAAGCGCAGCTGCCGGTTTGGGTTGTTTGTTATATCCCTGGCCTCATGTCCATCTTGAATATCCTCCCTGCACCAAGGTCATTTCCATTTATTGTCCCTTACCTTTTATTTGAGAACACCATGTCTGTCACCAAGTTTAACGCCATGATATCGGGACTGTTTAAATTCGGGAGTTCATATGAATGGATAGTTACGAAGAAGTTGGGAAGGTCGTCTGAAGCTGACTTGGTTTCCTTTGAAAAAGAATCTGAACCTCTTGTTGAAAGCAAAGGTCTCCATAGGTCCTCTTCAGATTCGGGCCTTGATGAGTTAAACAAATTGGAGGTGAGTAAGAAAACTGGGAAGAGGAGAAGAAACCGTTTGTACCGCAAGGAACTTGCTCTCTCTTTTATCCTGTTAACAGCTGCTGCTAGAAGTCTGCTGTCTGCCCAAGGGATCCACTTCTACTTTCTACTGTTTCAAGGAATCACTTTTCTCGTTGTTGGTCTTGATCTGATTGGAGAGCAAGTGAGTTAACCTTACAATCACCTGTACTGTGTACCAGTAGCGATTAAAGCCTTTTGTTTTCCAACATGTTGACTGCAAGATTGCCTCATTAATGGGGCAGTTGGGGCTATTGAGCCTGGGATGCAAGGTCACATTGACCGAATTCGTAGCACCCCCAGAAGTTCAATAACAGGAGCTGTGGTCGTAGCTGTTTGCAGAGCTTCCCAAGTAAATGATCAAGCTGTTCCAGCTGCCTCTGTGTTGTCCGCCCATATATGTATGTATATATGCATAAGCTATTTATTGGCTGTTTGGTTCATTGTTTTTGAGAAACACTGTACATTGCCTCCGCCGCACATGGGGCATCATTAGATTTATATTTGTTGATCTCTTGTAGTGATTGATTTGTGGTAGATACAGAAACAGATTTTGTTTGTGTGGTGTGGGCTATTATATTTTGATTGTTTCTTATAATATGTATTGTTAACTTCTGCCTTTTCTACTTTAATTAGAAGCTTGGATGCTTATCTGCCCACCTGTTTTGAATCATGATAATTGAAGGTCCGGATGTATGCACTTTGGTTATATCTTGGGGTGGCAATGAGTTCAACGGTTGACCTCCTGGGGCGACAAATATAGCCACAAACCAAACCAAACCCGGCCTGCTATGAATGATTGTAAATGTCACCATGAATTCACAGGTTGGGTTGATGGATCTAGGAGATTGCTGTATGGCACAACCTGAACCCAACCCAAAATTTATATGTTTGGAAACTTTAACCTGAATCCAAAATTACCATGTTGGGTTCTGTTCTATTGGTGTGTCAGGTTAGGAATCCCCAACTTCAAATTTTTTTTTTTAAATATAAATTAGCTTCATGCATGAACCCAAAATTTCCATGTTGGGTTCTGTTCTAGGACTGCTGCTCATTCGGCCTCAAAATATGGACAATTGTGTGGCGATGTTTTTGAGTGGTGTGATTTGGGCCCATTTGACACTTTACTAGATTAGTAAAAGTCAAGTAAAGTCTTAATTTTTTAGACAAGTGGTCATATCAATAGTATTTTAATTCAAAATTTCCTCTATTTAAAAAAAAAAATGTGTAAAAGAGTAATTTCCTTTTTCCACTAAAAGATAAAAAAAACTTTCACTGTTTTATACATAAAGGTAAAAAAATTCCATATCAAACAGCTAAAAATAAAATACTCTCCCGTGATATATATATATATATATATTTTTTTTTTTTTTTATGTTGCCTGTTCTTGTTTTGTTTTCGTTGATTCTAGTGGATTCCTCGGTTAAGAGCAGTGTTTTTCCCCTTTTAATCACACAACGTGGATCTGCTGCCTTCTTCCCCTGGAGCTGGCGATGGGTTGGATTGGCAACTGAGTGTGGCAGGTATGGGCTCAACCTGAATTGAAAATGTCATCCCAAATGCACCCGAGAAGCAAGAAGAGACAACCTAAATTACTGGGTTGCCAACCTCGCAGCTATGCGTGGTAGTGGCCTCGTCCCATTGAGGACAGTACTTGATCAACGTACATGAAAACTAACAGATAAGAATTTTTGTTTTGTTCTGTCGGCTTGGGTTTTGTTTAGGTTGGTGATCAGGTCAGGTGTTGCCAGTCCATGCGCAATTGGTCTCAGGTTGCATTGGTTAAAGCAAGCATGGAAAATCACAGCGGGACTCATTTGGTAATTTGGCTAGGAAATGTCATTCAGGTCAGTAAAAATGGTTTTACCCCCTGAATTACTGGGTTAGGGTCTGTTTTGGGTTGGGATGGATTGGCAGGCAGGTTGGCTTGTTATCCACTGCCTTCTTCTGATCTTTTTTACTAGTTTAATATATTACAAGAACGAGCTTGTTTGGATGAGGAGAGATGCGGAGAAAGTTGTCTACAAGTACAATTTTGAACTGCGAGCAGTTTTTCTTTCTTTTACCGGCCTATCTGAAAAGTTTTCTCCACTTTTTTCTTCCACATCCAAAGGACCTAAAGAGGGTTTTGAACCTATAGTAATAAGAAACTTGACAAAGGCCGTTGAGAACTTGACTGCAATTTGTTACCTGGAACTTGGTTACCCTAACAGAACCTGTGTTTCTCGCTTTTTTATTCTAGTAAAATGTGTTGATTTCATGCATTCATTTCAAAACTTTTTTTTATAACCAATTATACCAATTTTATAATCTAAGGTCCAAGCACACAATTGAAAAACTCTTATCAAAACTTTATTTTTTATTTTTAGAACCTAGGGTATCTCCAGCCCACCCCAGCCTTAAGCTCCAGGGACACTCGATTCTGAACAGCCAAAAACTAATTCCTAGGGGCACATGCAAACCCTCATTTCCACATGCACTGGATAAAACTATGGGAGGTGGCCAATGAAGGTTGGTGTTGAACACAATACCTCTCCGCTTCCTGAGGCGCAGAGTCCTTAGCCAGCTGATCTACCACTCATTGGTTAACTCTTATTAAAACTAACAATGTAAATATTCAGTACAAGTGCAGAAATAATTGAAAGTCCGGGGGGGGGGGGGGGGGGGGGGGGGCGCTTAATTCTTGACCAATTTTAGACTCTTTTTGCCAATTGTGCTCGAGGAATGTTTATAGAATCTAAAGTGCGGAAGTAAAAAAGATAAACTTTCACTACAAAGATAAGCATTCACCACAACAAAGCAATATATAGTGGTTCGACCAAGTTGCCTACACCCACACCACTCCTGGCTTGTGTTTCTACAGCCCACTGGTATTCCACTAATTCATTGGAGGTTTACGGTTCACCTCAAATCTTATAACAACTTATATTTTTCAAAGGCTTAGCAATAACCTTTACATATGCTTTTCTAGGCTAAGCAATAACCTTTACAATCAAAGATTTTATCTCTCTAAATTGTGTCTATAACAATACACTAATATAGATACAATGGAGTACAAGCCTCTTACATAGGCTGATGTGAAAGTGATATTCCACTCATACGTGCATACACATGAAGATGATTTCAAAGATTGCAAATAAATGAATGTATGTATGCATGATACCTCTAAATCATTTTAGAATGATGGCTCGTGAAAGACAAGTCCAACAAGAAGACTTTCTAAAGTGATAATCCATGATAATGAGATAGAGGTATAAAATGTTGAACACATGTTTGAACAAGAAACAAACTTGATATTTGAAAAATGAAAATCAAATACTAGCAAGTTTGATAATAGAATGAAAAACATAACATGTGTAAAAAGGATAATGTTGAATCCATAATGATAAGTGTGGGGGGAGATTTGAAATTGAATCATGGATCGGGCATGGGTTAAGGTCGACCCGAGCATACTTACCAATCTGACCCGTAAGAGAAGATGAAGCAGGGACTGAGAGTGGCGAATGAATGGTAATAAACGAGATTCATAATTCGAGGTTAAAACGCCCCCACTATTTAGAGGTTCTGGTAGTTATCAGTTACCAGGAGAAGTGGACGGCAACGTGTGCTGAATATAGGCAAAAATCTAGGGGGGAAGATCATATAAGGGAAACGAAATCAGAAGTAAAGGTATGCAAAAATCTATGAAAAAAAAAAATTGTGGATTAGTTAAAAAAATTTCTTGGATTTAACTTTATCATCGGAGAATCTTTGGTCGGACTATCCGATCGAATTCTTACTGTTGATTTCTGTGATTCAGGTAGAGAATTGCCATTCGCCGACGAAGGGTGGTCGGAATCTTCACTGACAAGCAGAGTTAGTCTGCTCGTCTTCAGACATTGTAAAAATAAATCTTTACAATTGGCGCCGTCTGTGGGAAAGCGAAGGAGGGAAATCGCCCACTAACGCTTCTCCTAGCTGAGAGAAATGGCAGATCAAAGGCAAGATGAACAACCTCTTCCTCAGGGGGAGGGAATCCATATTGGGAGGCCCAAAGAATGATCGGAAAAGGACCATTTGGTTAACCGCTCCGATGGGATGGATTTCGAATATGTTCAGTGCACCAAAAGTAATCGGACCATTCTATCTGCAGACGGTAAAGGGCGAGTCCGATCAAAGGTCTTCCGAGCTGGCCCGAGCTGTTCGGTAATCTCGCCTTCTGTGGACAAGCAACACAGAGAAACACACTAGAGGCCAAGCCAGGGCCTCCCAAAACGTGTTTTGCCACGAGACACATACGCCCGATTAGAACAGACCTGCAGAGATGCTGTTCGAGACCTGGCTGAGGGAGCATAGATGCTAGTCAAACAACAACAAGAAAAAATCAATTGTCTATTAATAGAACTAGAAGTTGCGAAGGGTCAATCCCCAAGCCAGGAAAATGCCCATGAGACGTGAAGGACAGAATGTCGGGGACACACACTTGAGCGGGAGCCCATGCGTCACCATTCTGAATCAAGGGACGGAATGGAGGACGAAGGAAGTAAGACTTTAAGTTCCAGACCTCGGAAGGGAAGAAAGGCTGAAACCCGACCATGAGGAAATAAGGGCGAGAAAGCTTCAAAGAGAAAGGTATCCTCGCAAGCATTCGTTGAGGGAGATATACAAGCCTTGATATAGAAGGTATTGGAAAATCAGAGGCCTCCTCAAGGAGCACATAATCGAGCAAGCTTCCTCGGAAGCGCTCAAAATTCTGAATCTCCATTTTCAGAAGCGATACAAAAGGCTGACCCGCCTCGAAGGTTCTCAATCCCCAAGTTGAGAATATACGATGGAGCCTCCGATCCAACCTACCATGTCCAACACTACCAACATTCAATGGCATTATGGATAGGGAATGAGCCTCTAATGTGCAAGGTTTTCCATCTAGTTTGGGGGACCGGGCCTTTAAATGGTTCTCTCGTTTAAAGGCAGGGTCGATCAACACCTTTCAGGAGCTTGTTAAATCATTTTGTTACTCGATTTGTAACAAACTCCAAACAACCGAAAGATATCGAGGCATTACTATCTCTCAAGAAGCAGAATTCAGAGAGCCTAAAGGAGTTCAGTGTTCGTTATTTGCGCCTTTATAATGAGGTGGAGGAGAGTAACGAGCAGGTGGCTGTAGCTACCTTCAAGCTCGGGCTGTTAAAAGATAGTCAATTTCGCCAATCATTGACGAAAAGATCTCCGACCTCTTAAGGAGAGATAATGGAGCGAATCGAGGAATTCATAAAGTTGGAAGAAGATTTCGGAGTATCCGAGCCCCAATGGGATCGCCCAGCGGAAGAAAGATCCAAGAGGAAACGCAGAAGGGAATACGTTGAAACTCCAGATAAAAGATCAGCTCGTGCTGAGCCAGCAAGAGCAGATTTTGAAGGTATTTACACGATCTTTAAAGATCCGATATATCGGATTCTAACCCAAATTAAAGATAAGCCATACTTCAAAAGGCTTTCAAAAATGGTGGACGACATCGGACGACGGAATCCCAACCTTTGGTGCTCTTACCACCGTGAGAACAACCACTTAACGAAAAACTATAGGACGCTGAAACAACATCTGGAAGGTCTAGTGCGGGAAGGACATCTGAAAGAATATGTGGAAGAAACGCGCGCTAAGAAAGGCCGGGGGAGTTCAGATCAGAAGGAGGTTAGGAATATAAAAGAAGATGGCGGACCTGTTGGAATAATAGATGTGGTACACGGTGTAATCAATCTTGCAGAAATGACGGCCGAATTTGTCAGGACTCAAAGAAAGATGGCTGTACACTTGAGAGAGGTGTATTAGGTGACTGCGGAGCCAAGCTTTGTAAACAAGTCCGGGAAAGAAAAAGCGGAAATTTCATTCTCCGACGAGGATCTGCGAGATGTGGTCTAGCCTCACAATTGAAGCCTTAGTATTGACATCACGAGTACTGGGATATGATGTGTGAAGAATGCTTATAGATCCGGGAAGTTCCTTCGAAATAATGTATGATGGGTTGTTCGATAGGCTCGGCCTAAAACACTCGGATCTGAAGCCCACTTCGATACCTTTATTTGGATTCGGTGGCCAAGTTGTGCACCCCATGGGTATTATAACTGTGCAGGCCAGCGTAGGTTTCGTCCGCTTGGATGTGGAATTCTTGGTGGTAGATGTGTCATCTCCTTACGACGCCATTATGGGGCGGACATGGATTCATCGCATGAGGGTAGTACCATCAACTTATCACCAAAGGATATGTTTCCCAACACTAACGGGGACCATGGAGATCAGAGGAGACCAAGCAACTTCCAGAAGTTGTTTGGTCACGGCAATCAAAGGCAAGGCAAAAAGGACAGATGACAAAGATGAATGTCTAGGAGGGAACTTGAACAAATAGCAATTACAGTCAAGGCGGATAGAACGAGAATGGATCTGTGTCGACCAAACAAACTACGCTATGGAGGAGCTAAAGAAAGTTGCGATACATGGAGGAGATTTGGAACGATATTGGTTAATTGGAGTGTTAATGACTGAGGAAGAGTAAGAAAGACTGGTTCGACTCCTTAATCAAAGCTTCGGCATCTTTGCTTGGACTCTGTATGAAATGCCATGGGTTGACCCCGAGGTAATCAACCACAAGCTATGCGGGGACCCGAGGATAAAGCTGGTCATGCAGAAACAGAGAAAACTCGCACCTGAACGCCAAGTAGCAGTATGTGAAGAGGTAGACAAGCTATTAGAAGCAGATGCCATCCGAGAAGTACAATACCCAGAGTGGTTATCTAATACTGTGGTCGTACAAAAAAGGGACAAAAAATGGAGGGTGTGCGTGGACTTCACCAACCTGAACAAGGCCTGTCCAAAAGATAACTTTCCGCTCCTAAAGAATGACCAGCCGGTGGATTCTACAGCAGGCCATGAGCGAATGGGCTTTTTGGATGCATATCGAAGGTACCACCAGATCGCAATGGAGGTGGCCGACAAGGAGAAAACAACATTCATAACGCCAAAGGGTACCTATTGTTATAAGAGAATGCCCTTCGGCCTTAAGAATGCGGGGGCAACTTACCAAAGACTGGTGGCAAAAATATTCTAGGACCTGATCGGGAAGAACGTAGAGGCCTATATTGATGACATGGTAGTCAAGAGCAAGGAAAGGACTATGCACGAGCAAGACCTGACATCGGTCTTTAGCATCTTGCGAAGATATAAGCTGAGATTAAATGCTTCGAAATGCTCATTTGGTGTAAGCTCGGGAAAAATTGTTAGGATATATTGTAACTCAAAGAGTAATTAAAGCCAATCCCGACCAAATTCAGGCTGTACAAAAGATAGAACGGCCTAGTTCTAAGAAAGAAGTCCAAAGGTTGACAGGTATGCTTGCAGCCCTAAATCGTTTTTTATCAAGAAGTTCAAATAAATACCGACTAATGTTCCTTGTTCTCAAGAAGAAGGTAGAGAAGATATGAGACGAGTAGTGTGATGAGGCCCTCGCACATATCAAATAGTATCTAAGTTCCTCCCCTGTGCTCTCTATTCCTAGCATAGGAGAAGAACTGGTATTAACCTGGCAATTTCCGAGCATGCGGTCAGTACAACCTTGATGAGAGATCAAGGGAAACATCACTTGCCTATTTATTTCGTCAGCGAAACCTTGTTAGATGCTGAGACAAGATATCAACCAATGGAGAAGCTCGCCTTGGCACTGGTGAGCGCGAACACTACTTCCAGGCCCATACAATCAAGGTCCTGACCGTGCATCCCTTACGAGCCATTCTACAGAAGGCTAACTTATCTAGGAGGATGGTAAAATGGGCAATAGAGCTCGGCGAGCATTATATAAAGATAGTTCATAGGAATGTTGTAAAAGGCCAGGTGGTAACTGACTTCATTGCTGAATTCACGCACAAAGAAGAGCTGAGGTAAGGAGAAAATAACTTCGATGCCGATGATGAATGGCAGATATTTATGGATGGTGCATCCAATTCCCGAGGCTCGGGAGCTGGCATGCTGTTTATCACATCGGAAGGAACAACAATTGAAAGAGCTGTGACTCTCGGTTTTGTTGCCTCAAATAACGAAGCAGAATATGAAGCTCTACTTTCAGGGCTCAGGGTCGCCAAAGATCTTAAAATAAAAAAATTGATAGTCCACCGTGATTCGCAACTAGTTGCTAATCAATTGACTGGTGAATATGCAGCTCGTGATGATAGGATGATCACATATGTCGAAGAGGCACAACGTTTGATCTAGGACCTCGGAGGCTTTAAAATCAAACAGATCACCCGAGAAGAGATTACGCACACTGACAGTTTGGCCAGCCTAGCTACAGCGGTGAAATTTGAGCTACGAAGAGAGATCTTTATCGATTTCTAGCCATCATAGAGCATAGGAGACCAGAGAATCATGTGTGCCGAACAAAGGTAGGACAATCCAGATTGGATGGTACCAATAATTGAGTACTTAAAAGAAGGATCACTACCAGAAGACAAAAAGGAAAGTTGGAAGGTGAGGAGAAAGGCAGCCATATTCTGGTTATCTCCAGAAGACAAATTGTATAGGCGTTCATACTCTGGACCCTACTTGCGATGTGTAGGACCAAAGAAGGTGGATGATCTATTGTGGGAGATCCATGAGGGATCCTGTGGAGGGTACATTGGAGGATGGAGCTTGGCTCATCGAGCGATGTCCCAAGGATATTGGTGGCCTTACATGCAACAGGAAGCTCAACAATTCGTTCGGAAGTGTGAAAGATGCCAACGTTTTGGTAAATAAATTCATCAGCCAGTCGAGTAGCTAAGCTGATAGTAAGCCCCTGGCCATTTGATAAGTGGGGAATTGACATTGTCAGACCCATGCCAAGGTCGGCAGGGAGTTGTCAATTCTTGATCGTGGCTACTGATTATTTTACTAAGTGGGTGGAAGCAGAACCCTTGGCCCACATTCGAGAGAGCGATGCTCAGAAGTTCGTATGGAAAAACTTTATAACAAGGTTTGAAATACCTCAAGCCTTGGTGACGGACAATGGAAAATAGTTCGAAGGAAAGGCATTCAGGAACTTGTGCAAACAATATGGTATTTGGCGTTACTTCTCGACCCATGTCTACCCACAAAGCAATGGCCAAGCAGAAAGCTGCAACAAAACCTTGCTTGATGGAATAAAGAAGAGGTTGGGCGAAGCAAAGGGGGGATGAGTGAACGATCTCCCTAGCATTTTATGGACCTACCGGACTACTCCACGGAGGTCGACTGGGAAAACTCCTTTCTCTCTTGCATACGGAATGGAAGCTATAATACCCTTAGAGGTTGGTTTGCCAACAGTGAGGATGGAGGTTTACAACCATGAGCAAATAAGGAAAGAATTGCCGAACAGCTGGACATGATTGAGGAGCAAAAAGAATGGGCATGAATCAGATTGGCAGCGTACCGGCAGCAGTTAGCTCGGAGCTATCATAAGAAAGTACGAGGACGATCATTCCAGGTTGGGGATCTAGTCTGAAAGTACTCCAAAATACAAGAGATCCCAACTACGACAAGTTAGGGCCGACCTGAGAAGGACCATACCTAGTTACCTCAGCTGGAGGAACTAGAGCCTACCATCTGGAAACACTTTAAGGAAAAGCATTGGCTAGGCCATGGAACATAGCAAGAGTGAAAGATTGGATGATTAAGATCCAACGTACTAGAAGCAATGTTGGACTCCTGTAGATACAAGCTCGTCATTAGATAGGGCACTATGCAGATTCATATTGGAAGAAAGGAGTGCGGAATTGCCTAAGATAAGTGCTAAAGATGGAGACCCGACAACTCCCTCACCCAGGGATGGAGATCCAAGCGAACCTTTTTAACCTAAAGAAGAGCTGGGCTGAGGAAGGCAATGGGGGCAAACTTTCTTCCATTGGGGAATCAGTAACATGAGCAGACCGAACAAAATGCTTGCTTGAGTTCGTCTCGCAAAGATCAAGGTCAGGGACATGGGCAAATCTCTTTCCAAGTATAACAGAAGGCTTAGAAAGGGAAGCCTTCCCAGTCTTGGAAGCTGGAAGATCGCTGAGGCTATCAAAAAGATTCCTTGGCTTGCGTCGAGACATTGTTGTAGGAGACCGGCTGGTGTCGGATGAGGAAGAATTATCCGAAATATTTAAAATAGGATTTTACGGATGGTCAGTAAAGGACTCACTCGAGGGCGTAGCACACTTCGACAATCTCTTAGCACCAGAAGACTCTTTCTGACAAGGAAGAGATTGACCGGCAGACTGAATGGGGGCAAGCAAATGTTCATCAGATGCAGAGGATTGAACACTGGAAGTTCTACCCGCTCTTAAAGATCTGGTGACCTTCACGGCAGGGACCTTCCTTCTCTTGAAAAGCGGATTGGACGCCAGGGGTTCGTGCCAAGAAGGAAGTGCTAAAAACCTGTTGTACAAATAAGTATATCCGAGCACAATATGAGTTGCTCGGTTCCAACCATTCAGGTCGGTAGGGCCTCGGTATTCAAGTACTCGATTTAACTCTTCGATCCGAACTAGAGATTGAGGGACTCGGTTGATTGTAGCATCTGGGAAAGAAAGAAGAAGCCTAGTCAGTGAATGAAAGAAAGAAAAGAAAAAGACAGCGCCAAAAGGAGAGGAGCTCCAACTTGGGAGTCCTAGGGATCAAGGGACTGTTCGATTGATCTCATCCTAGACGGTTGGTGATTCCCAGTTTCCACTCATTATAATGAAATCCCTCTTACTAGACTTGTTAGAATCCGTGAGATAATTAACAAGGAGTATATAGGAATCCATGGATTTCAATAAAAAATTGATTTGCTGCTATCTAATGGAACCAACATATAGCAAGACATGATGTCATAAACACCAAGGCTTGTGCCAAGTAGCTTGTTCAGCGCTACGACTCCCATAACAATGCGAAACAAATTGGGAGAGCACTGAATATGGAATAGGTTTGTTATAGAGAGAAAAAGAACAAGAAGAGGATCAAGGGGAAACCGAACACCACCCTCAACAACAGCAATGACCGGAAAGGGCATCCCATCTCGGGACCCAATCTCAAGGGATTTGTCAGGCTGCGGGGCACGAACCTGAACATTTAAGGGGATGTTGTATTTTTCCCTAAAATCGGATGCTCCTTCCTGAGTAAGAAGCAGATCCTTAAGATTTCCCATCGAGGAATAAGAGAGTAAAGGCAGTGAGACTTACCGCAGACTGAGGGAAGAAGAGAGGTTAGAAGTAGAGTCCGGAAGAGAAGAATGAAACATGGGAAGAAGATGGAAACCAAAGGGAGAGAAGGGCGAGCTTTATAAATTTGACGCATGACAGCTGTTTGACAGGCAGTTGAAAGCGGAGCGGAAGCGTGTCCCATAAATATCTCAATCCCTCCTATTTCCTTGAGAATGGCAAGGAAAAGATGGGCTTGGTGGGCAATTATTGGGGGGGGGGGGAGGGGGGAGGGGATTTGAAATTGAATCATGGACCGGGCTTGGGTTAAGGTCGACCCGAGCATACTTACTAATCTGACTCGGAAAAGAAGATGAAGCAAGGGACTGAGAGCGGCTAACAGATGGTAATAAATGAGATCCATAATTCAAGGTCAAAATGCCCCTACGATTTAGAGATTCTAAAAGTTATCAGTTACCAGGAGAAGTGGGCGGCAACGAGTGCTGAATATAGGCGAAAATCCAGGGAGGAAGAGCATATAAGGGAAACAAAATCAGAAGTAAAGGTATGCAAAAATCTATGAAAGGAAACTATGGATTAGTTAAAAAGATTTCTTGGATCTAACTTTATCATCGGAGAATCTTCGGTTGGACTATACGATCGAATTCTTACTGTTAATTTCTGTGATTCAGGTAAAGAATTGCCATCTGCCGACGAAGAGTGGTCGGAATCTTCACTGACAAGCAGAGCTAGTCTGCTCGTCTTAAGACATTGGAAAGATCAGTCTTTACAATAAGTATGTTGAAGGTGTAAATCATGTTATGGAAAACAACATTTAAAAAGGCATCACTTCATTACACAAATCATGCTATAAAAGAAAGTCAAAGCTTTTGGCCAAGTAAGAGATTTTAGTAAAGGAAAAGGCACTAACTTGATATGAATCTAAGGTTGAAATTCAAGCTTTAGTTTTCCCCTTCCCTACTAGTCTTCCTTAGCTCTTTTCCTTCCTTTGCCCACCAAAAAACCTCCTAAAACCTTGAAACTTGCTTTCAATTTATGAAAAGAATTTCGAAGTTACTGTAGCAACATAACTGCAGCAGTTTCTTTTTTAAATGATTTTTCAACAATTTCTACTCCAAAGAGATTCACACTTCTT
This sequence comes from Camphora micrantha, assembly GCA_003546025.1. NCBI lineage: Eukaryota > Viridiplantae > Streptophyta > Magnoliopsida > Laurales > Lauraceae > Camphora > Camphora micrantha. The sequence goes on along the minus strand of QPKB01000003.1, from coordinate 29,259,315 downwards.
AAAATTAACATAATGATAACAATGATTTTTAAATCATGATCCTAAGATGCCTATAAAGATATGAAAATGAGATCATAAAAATGCATGAAGAAAGATTAAAGTCATAAAACCATGCATGAGGAATTTTCAAAACTTTAAGATCTGAAAGTTAAAGACCATGCATGAAGATTTTCAAGCTTTGATGGTTAAAAGCATGTGTGAATGAGAAATCACGCTATGCAAAGATAGGAATGCATCCAATCAAATTGCAACATATAAGATCCCTAACAAATTAACAATCATAAGAGTTCAATAGAGCAACATCAATAGAAGTGAATATAAAACTAACTAATTCTAACAAATTAACTGCACAAGTAATGACGATCAACTTACAAATCACACATTCTGCTCATACATCCCATAGCATGCATATAAAATAGAAAAGTAATAAAGAGATGTAGACACACAATTTATAGTAGTTCGGTCCTTCGACCTACATTCACTCTCAAGAACACCACACCCAATGGCCTCTTGATTTCCATTATGTGAGGTTTTCAATAGATGCACCTAAAACTCATATAACCTATATTCTTTGATGCAGTGGTTTGATCACACAAGTCAACTCCGCCAACCGCAGATTTTTTAATTCGGTGGTTCGATCACGAATGATTGGTCCACTACACTATTTTTTAGTAGTTCGATCATGAATGTTTAATCCACTTTACAGTTTCAATAAAGAATATAATAAAATAAAATGCTAATAAATTTACCAATTACTTGAAGATCGCGTTTGATCCTGAGATCCAGAATCTAGACTTGAGCTTTGGCCTCCATAGTAGACGATCCTTGGTACTTGATGATCTCCAAATAGATCACTACCAAATAGATCTGGAGGTTATAGATCTAGGGTGATAGAAGATCTTCCTAAGTTTTGAAAAACCTAGACCTATATCTATTCCACAAAAACTCTATCTCAAGAGTTTGAATGCTCAATATGATTTTCCTATGAAGGATTAGAGAGGGTGGAAGAAAGATTAAAATTTGAAGGGAAGATTTTACAGCTATGCAAAGGTTCTCTCTTAAAAAACCTTTTAATGGTCGTGTATTGCAGATCTGGATCTGGAATCATATATTTGTAGATTTTAAGCTTCTGACGACCAGGGTATAACCTTCGGTCGCCCGAGGTGCCAAAACAAGCAACACAACTCACACTCAATGACTAGTTTGACTTAGATCCATATCTGCTTCGGTTGACTAAGGGATCAACCGAGGGATAGTTTGATTCCCCGAGACCCTATGAGCCCCATAAACATGCACTCTGGAAAATAACTCTAAGGAAGGCTTCGGTCCTCCAAAGGGGTCTTTTGGTCGACTGATACCATTAGTTTTGGCCCTCAAGACCATCAAAGCTCAAAATAGAGCTCTCTTGAAATTTACTGGAGTAAGGTCTCGGCCCCCCAAAGGGGTCCTTCAATTCACCGAGCTAACGAGCTCGATCCCCCGAAGAACTAAAGAAACCTTTAAAAACAAAGGCATTCTTTATGCCATTTAGACTAAGCATGATTATCCATTTCACTAAGGATCTTAAGTCCTGTTTCTGGGTGAATACTAAGGGTCAATTTTACTTGAAGGTTGGCACACATTGTGATATAACTTGATGTAGCAAGGCCTTCTATAACTTGATCTCGATTTGACTTGAATCTTTTTTAGAGACAACTTCATGGACCGGTCACGGAATTGACAATCCTAAGGAAGTGACAGATGACACTAACATTGCTTATGATTTTTTTTTATATTTAGATTTTGCCGGCCAACTTGTGCTCAAACAATCTTGATTTAGAGCAATGTTTTAGTAACTTACTTTGATTTGCTCTTTCCTCTGGGTGAGTCAACTCAGCTTGATATCTCCAAGTCGGATAAGTTGCTTGAGTCGCTGAATTAGATCATCCGAAGTTTAGTCTAGTTTTGGAATTTCAACACTGATTTAGGTGTGTGACAAATGTCTTGTATTTTTGTGGTGACAATTGAATAGAAAATTAGTGAGAGGTCCCTTAATATTGACATTTAAAGCCTCTAATCCACAGGATTTTCGGCTAAGGCCTCTAGTCCATGCGCCTAAACTTATTTCAGGCAGAGGTCCCTAAGTATGATAGATTATACATTTATATGACTGATTTTCCCTTTTAACCGTCTGAAGTTATGTCACGAATTTAATTCTTAGTTTTAAGCTCCTTAACATGATTTTTCATGACTGATTTGCCCCTCTAATGGATTTTATTTCTTAGTTTAAGATGAAGTTTCGAAATTCAAATGAGAGAGAATAGATCAAGTTTTGAAACTCAAATGGGAGGGAACGAGATTCCTATTTTTAGATGATGTTTTGAAATTTCCCGATTTCCCTTTCTTCTTCTATTTCTTGTTTGTGTTGGATTTTGGGAATTCATGGATTTCCGCAAGTGGTGTTCTTGGTTGATTTTTGTTCTTTTGGTCTTGTGTGTTGGTCTTGTTGAAGGAGGCGACATCGTTCATGATGACGAGGATGCTCCAAATTGGCTTGGATGTGAGATAACTTCATTCTGGTAGTATTTTGAGATATGGGTCTTTTTTTTTCTTGTGAGATTTTAGTTAGGGTCTTGAGTCTTTTTTTTTTTTTTTGGTGACTGGTTTTGAAGGAAGGGTGGAGAGTGGAGCGTTTTTTTTTTCTTTTTTCTCTTTTTTATGAGACTGTGGATTTGATCCATCATTTTTTGAATTTATTTAAGTTTGATAATGCAAAAGGTCAATTATATGACAATATTAAGGGACCTCTATACAATCAAGTCACGTCATTCGCTATAAATTTATTTGAGTTTATGTGACAAACTCAGAAAAATTCATATGTCGCTAACTCAGATAAATTTATCTGAGTTTTGGAACAAATTTATCTGAGTCTTGCAGAAATTTATCTGAGTTATGGAATAAATTTATCCGAGTTCTTTGACAAATTTATCTGAGTTTTGAAACAAATTTATTTAAGTTCTTGGACAAATTTATTTGAGTTCTAAAACAAATTTATCTGAGTACTGTAACAATTTAATTGGAACGAGGCACAAATGCTTCCAATCAAGGCCGTTCAGCTGTTGTGCCCAACTATGAATATGGCATTTTGGGTGACATGGGCTTTGATTGGGCAATGTCAACTCCTGATCGATGGCCGATGAATGAACGACATATCTTTATATTTGGTACTGTCGATTTTGGGGGAATGCTTTTCACCAACTTGAAAGTCACGAAGGTTTGGTTAATTGGATTTGTTGATCGATGCCCATCCATGATGGGATCCACTTGATGAACTGTCTCCTTCCCTTATTCACTTTCCCTCCTTGCGGCCCATGTTCAAAATCCCTAATTTCTCGCTTTCATTCATTCTTTGGCAAGTTGCCGTGATTTTAGGCTTAGCGTTTTTAATGAAGAGATAAGAGATTACGAGGGTATTATTATCCTTTCAAGTATATGAAATGGCAGAATGCTTCTATGAAATTAATTCGTGGGATGTTTGGAATAAAAATAAATATTGAGGGACCTCCGACCGAACGCCCCATAATAAAACTTCTGGAAGCACACCATTCGCAATAGGGTATTTTGGTACTTTGCATTAAAGAATATATATATCTACAATGGTATAGAAATCATTATATTGCGAGTAGCTTGAGCCTGGAAGAGAGTGGAACTCCATTGAAGTTGTAATTCTAATTTTCCACAGATTGTGGAAATTTCTCTGGTCATCACCAGCATATATAGGCGCACATCACTAGGGATTGGTTAAAGTCACACCACTAAGGATGAGAGTAGATCTCTACTAGAGGACCAGCCCAAGGAAATAGCCATAGTATAAAGAGAGAAAGAGAGCATGCTTGTTTTCCTACTTTTATTTGCTTTTCAAGGAGAGAATCCTTTCCACTCCTATGGAAAGCTTCCTCATCCTCCTTTTTTGAATCGGATGTTCATTGAAGGGGGAAAGTTCTATCAACACTTTCTTTAAGTCCCCATTAGCTCTTCCCCTAATGGTAGATTTTCAGTGTATTTAGTTCTCTTCCTTGGCTAGGACACAAGTATACATATACATGATGTTCATCCATTGCGCACTTGGATATGGAGTCCGCTTGGATGCAAGATAATTATTGGGAGTGGTTGAAGGGATGCAAAGATCTGATTGCAACCTAGGCTAGTGCCCAAAAAAGAAAAAAAAAAGTCCATGTGCTGGATCCCAATCCCTTGATCTTTGATCTCAAAGTTTAGTCACTTGATTTTTCTTAGGATTTTCAATTTAATGGTGAAAAATAGTTAAATGAGTATCAAATTGAGGTGAGTGCCACGATTCGAAGGGAAAAGTGAGTTTAAGAGGAGTTGATGGATCAAAGGTGGGCTGCATAAAAGAAAATGGAAGCTTATGCTGCTCGTTGTTCTCATGTGATCGTGTGCATGTGTATAATGGACCGGCTAAGAAATGACTTAGACTAGTGAGGCTCAGTTGGCCCGCTTTATAATCAATCCCTTTCTGTTTCTTAAATAAGCACTCTTCTAAATTTGACACTTGAATGAATTTTGTAGGACTATATATTGATCATGCAAATTGACACCATATGATTTTATCAAATAGAATCTAGACAACTTTGAGGCCATTGAAAGGACACCACTCGTGGTCATATGCTTTTCATTTGTTGCAGAGATATAGCGTCGTTGGGAGACCTTTTAAACCGTCATTACCCTTGGTTGTGATGCGTCCAGGTAGGACCCATTCACTAGCTATTCTCATGGCTTGGTCCCTTGGGAATAAAACCCATATACCCAAATTTGGACTTGACTTTAAGAAGGTCAAAATACTAAACACACACTTGATCTTTTTCAATTCATTTGTTGAAATTAGGGAACCCATTTATGTCTCTAATATGAGATGAATCAGTTAATTAGTTTTCTTAGGATGAGCTTAAAGATGAGCCCATTGCACAGTGGAGATGTGCTTACTATTGAAACCTTGAGGTTGTGAGTTTAAGTCATATTTTCAATTAGATAAACAATAGTTTTCTCAAGAAACTATCCTCACAACTCTTGGTCTTTTTCTTTTCTCTCTCTGTTTTTTTTTAATGTCATTTGGAACATAAATAAAAAAAAGCATTTAATTTGCATATGAACCGGATAAAATGTCAGGTTTTAGCGAGGAGGGCTTCTTGTACATCTCCCAAATTTGGAAATAGCAGATTGGGAACATAAATAAACTATCAGGGTTTGGGGCGAGGAGGGCTTCTTTGGGGATCGAAGGCATTGTGTTAGTGAAGTTAGAGGAACTGGAGAAATGGGTCCTTTTGTTTTGCTGGTATTTGAGATGGATTTTTATGTTGGAGATTAAAGAGAGTGTGGATGACGAAGAATCAGAGAGTGTGGATGTTGAGATGGGTTTTTATGTTGGAGATGAGTTTTGTGTTGGAGATCAAAGAGTGTGTGGAAGAAGAGAAATCGGAGGATCAATGGAATTCGAGAAATGGGTCTTTTGATTTTGAGGGTGTTGGAGATGGGTTCTTTCTGAACCATCGAAGAAGTCAAAAAATGACAATCATTAACATTCAACACTACCAAGAGTGGTTCATTCTAGAGTAGCACAAATCTAAACAGACCCCAAAAACTATTTTTCCATCATTGGATTGGGTTTGGAGAAGAGAAATAGAAGGAAAAAGATGAGGAAAACTCTCTTTTTGTTTGCCAAGGGTCGATATTGACCCTCAACACTTAAAATGAGGGTCGATATCGACCATTGAAAAAGTGGTAAACAAATGGGTTTTGAGGCGAACTGCCCTATTTGGTGCATGTTTAGATAATTTGTCTGATTCGGTCCAATGGCCACATTAAGTGTTTTTTTTTTGGATAAAACCCTATAAATAAAAAATTATTTAATATGCATATGAACTAGCTAAAAGAGAGACTTCTATCATATCATGATTCATTATTATTCAAGAGACATTTTGGTATAAAATTATTTGCTGGAATGAGAATATGCTAAAAAGATTTATCGCCTATAAAGGGTTAGAACACAAAGAGACTCATTTAATTACTTTAACTTGATAATTAGTAAGGATAAAGAGATTGATGAAAATGTCGAACATAGAATAAAAGCGTGATAGTTGAAGTAGAGACTTTCTTCTAGAGTTCTTAATAATGCATGCCAACAATATTGAAAGAATAACTCTATAGGATATTGATATGACCTAGTATGACCTATGGAGTAAAATATTGGCTAATCAAGAAGCAACATATACACAAAATGGATGTAGCAGAGATGACAATGTTGATGTGGATGTGTGATAAATTTAGGAAAGATAAAATTAGAAATGAACGCTTTCGAGAGCATTTAGGGATAGCATTAATGAAACATCAGATTAGAGAAACTCATTTGAGATGGTTTGGCCATGTCCAACGTAGGTTGACAATGAAGTCGATAAGAAAACGTCTAGCTATGCAGGTTAATGACCCACCAAAGGAAAATAGGTTGGTCAAAGAAGATGTAGATGGAAGTAGTAAAAATATATTTGAAGATGTGCAACTTATCTGAGGACTTGATTCATGATAAATTGAAATGGAGACATATAATTCATGTAAACGGCTCCGAATAATTGAGACAAGGCTTTAATTATGATAATGAAGATGAAAGGGTTAGAACACACCTTTTACTTAATTCTTCTAGGATTACTGTAAAATGAAAAATAAAAGGAATGTAAAGATATTTATATTCTAAACCTACCCAAGTCACTGATAGGCTCAAGCCTCGACCACTTGGCCCACTTGTAAATACACTGTCCCATAGAAGATGTTCACATGATGCTTTTATTACTTGCTATAGATGTCAAGAGGACAAGGGGAATCTTGAAGAGGATGAGAGGCAAAATGTCCAATTACCATGTGGATAATAGGGATGCAAACAAAGACTGACCATAGAACAGAGGCTTGTGCCCAATCACCACAAAACACTTGGCTTTTGGCAGTGACCCAAGAAAAAGACTTGACCGGAAGAGTATTTATCATGTCATTGAGACCATAGAACAGAGGCTTGTGGCCTTGTCTTTTGACTTGAATGCATCTGTACATTATCTCCAAGTTATTTAATGAAAAGAAAGGGGATAGGTCTGAACAGTGATAGTGTCCCAAATATCTCCCAAGTTCTCTTTATTGGGAGAAGTAGGGGATTTTGTGGTGGGAGAATTCTAAATTCTTCCAATGGTGTCTCTTCAAGATTTTAATAATGGTTTTTTAGAAAGTAGTTTTGAAAACCCATTTCACAACAACTAGCATTTGAAATTCTCCCCGTGTGGAGTTCGTAAAGTTAATAGAACAACATGATAGATAGTGTTAAGAAGGTTGGATATTTCATGATGGGCCTGAATGTAAGTAAGGATTTTGAATTCCCTGTTTCAATGAAACAATATTTATTTATTTATTTTTTTGCGGCCTGTCATCAAGTGACTATTTGAAAGCCTCTTTTTGTTTGGGAGGGGAGGAGAAATTAATTTTACCTCCTCTTGTTTGGGATTGGGGGAGGAGACAAAATGACAGTTCAGTAATTTGATCCCTTTTTTTCCTCTTTTCCTCATATTTTTTCTCCAGTTTTGAAGGAAAAATTTTGAATGCAAATTTCAAAACTTTTACCCCAAAATTCTTCTCCTCCACTTTCATTTCCCCCTTTTCAAACACCCTTAATTTTAACATTCTTTTCATTTTTTTTTTTCCTTCTCATTTTACCTCCTCCCCAAACGAAACCTAAAACTCTAAACAGTACCTGAAAATCTCATTGTTTTTTCCATTCTCTTTCTTAAAAGTGGTGATCTAGTTTGACATGACATTTATGCCGGTGTTGTTTGGGGATAGGCCCAAATAGTGAAACAGGGATCTGGACTTGTAAGCGTCAGACGATCGGGATTAGAAGATTGAAACAAGTTAGTTTTATGATGTGATATTAGATTTGTGATGTGATTGATTATGTGATTAGATTTTTTTAGAGTCCATGTTTACCCTAACAACTTTATGGCAGTCCCCTCGTAAATATAAGCAACCCGGCCTATGAGATAAACATGCTTGGATTGCCACTGTAGGTGCTACAGCTGTTGCATGCGGGCCTTATGGTGATGTGATTAGACCTTTGATGCGACAGATCTCTCCATTGATGGATCTTTGCCCGAGTGAAAGGCCTCCATTATCCAAAGTCTCACCTTTTTAGGTTGGATGCAAAAGGCTGCAATCCATCTCTTGGCAATTGATCAGAAAGTAAGAGGATGCTGTGTCATTTCCCAATCGTTTACATATGTGAAAGTGATATGATCCAACTCCAAGGGCCTGCTTCGATCCTTACAGGCTAGAACGCAAGCTAGTCGGCGAAGCATAAATGAGAGTCTCATGTAATTACACAACCTAAGTTACTGAAATTACTTGTGACAGTTGTTTTGTTATTTGCTACAATCAATTACAGGTTGTATTCGAGGAGGTGCTCGGATACAGCCAGAGAAGGCCTAGGGAGTGGAGGGAACGGTCACTAACAAAAATATAGCAAGTCCCTGTCAATTTCTCTACCTATGATGGTAAATAGTTTCTCCACTCCCCCATGAAAGTAATTCTCACCATGTGAAACAAAAACATTAGACAGGGGTTGATCCGACATCCTTTCATCCTCTACCACCGAAATATAACCAAGAACCAGGTCTTCAGTATCTAAACAAAACCCCAAAAGATACCTTTGGGAATCAGTTTTTGCTCTTTCATTCTAGATAATTCAATTGACGCATCAACTCATGGAGAAAGTAATATAAATAAGATTTGCTATTTTCCAACCTCTCGACTTTGATATGTAAGAAAACGGGCCGTGTCGGGGCAGGCTCGACCTAGAACGGCCCATCGGCATGAGCAGGGCCGTGCCGTTCATGGGCTGTGATTGCCCACAGGCCTTTTTTCTTTCTTTTCTTTTCTTTTTCTTTTTTTTAAATATTGAAATTTATATTTAATGTTACATGTGGATTAGGAAAAGTATCTTCCCACTGCTCCACTCTTAATGGTAAGTAATAATTCTATTGCATTGGAGGAAAGAGTAGCTTTCCAATGCTAATACAGTACTATCTATTTGAGTAAGGGTAATGACATTGATTACAATCTAGATATAGATAATTTACATCTATTATCCATATGAATTATTGCCAATACCGATAAGTTAGTACCCAAATGAATTAATACCATATTAGGAAAGATAATTCCCATGATCCCACCCTAGTCTTAAGGCCCATAACCCATTGATCGTCCCATTGGGCCGGGCCGTGCCCAAGCCAGGTACTGGGCCGTGAGGTGCCTTGCCATGGGCCACAACCCCCCTGGCCCAGCACAGCCTGTCCCGTGATGGGTTGGGCCATGTCGGGCCAGGCCGCGGCACGTGATGCCGAGCCTGGGCGGCCCAATACATTTTACACCTCTAGCACCTCTAGCAATCAATGGAAAAATGGCCTGACACATTGTCCACCTCTAGCAAGCAATGGAAAAATGCCAAACCCCACCAGGGACTGTCCACATGGGAGAGTTTTGTGGTATGTTCATCCATGCTGGTATCACTTAGATGTTCATCCATGATCACTTGATTTAGGATTTAGGCCCCACACCAAGGATTCCATGCATATCCTAGGGTCGATGGGCGTTGAATCCTTGGTTGGGAGAAGAGGGAGGTCCCTTTGAAAGGTACTGTCATTACAGTTGGAAAGCAACTTTTAGTTGGATGACCATGGTTGTTGAAACTAATGATTCTATCTATCCAGTGCTTTCCCCACAAAGTCACCAAAACAAACCAAATTTTTATTTAACCATAAAAGAGATAAAAAAGCATCACCAAACCAAGTAAAAGCAATGCTTTTGTTGAGTATGAAGATAGCAACAGATGGTTATGGGTGCCCATCGAAAGTAACAGGGACAGCCTGGTTAAGGACCATTAAATATTTGTCATTTTCTTTTTGAAAATATGTTCACAATATTGGAAATTGCAGATGTCATGAAAGAATGTGATAAAAAAATCATACAAAGTCCATCCACAAAATAAATTTTCATTGACTTAGAGAACTGGGGGTTGTCCTGTTGGTTACGTACTTCGTTTCTCGCCCTACGGGCCCTGTGTTTAATCCTTTGGTTTCTCTTCTTAGGAGAATATACTTCTTTCCCCATATGGTTGGGTTCTCTCATTGGTTGTCTTTACATCAAAGAAAAAAGTAATTTTTCAAATTTCTACTGTTTTTATTATTTAAAACACAACTTATTTTCTGCAATATTTTTCCCAAAAGGAAACTCCAAATTTTAGAATACCACAACTTTTTTCCAAGATGATAATTATCAAAGAATTTTTGTGACAATGTAATGGACACCTGCAATTATCATCACAAACCCATAACCACATGCCATCTCTTCACTGCTTCTTTCAATGGACCACGTTTCCAACATTTTAAGTTACCATAAAATTTGTCGCAAAGAAAACTTTTGGAGACGGGTAAAATAGACTATATGATAGTAGAAATGAATAGGAACTAAAACTTGCTGCTTTCACTTGTCTCACCCAGAGAGTCGACTTGACTTAATAAAAAGCATGTTTGGTTCCAAGCATTTGGAGATATTTTGTCCAAGGTATTTGGAATTTTCCAAATGCTATTCATCAAGTGGACTCCAAAAATGCTCGGGGAGCTATCTAGCATTCCAAATGTTGGATTTCTAAGAATTATGCTGTAAGTGCAAAAACTGTAACTTACAAGGTTAGAGGGTGCCTTAGAGGACTTAACCAAATGACTGTTGAGAGTTGACTGCTTCTGGGTTAGGAGACCTGAAAGGGAAAGGAAAGGAGGTCAAAGGACCCTGGCTATGGGCAGCGCAGGGCTCTCCGATGCCTCAGTTAGTGTGAATACTGAATTCAGGCATGGAGAAGAAGAGAGGCAGAATGTAAATGTATTCTTTCATGCGTACATGGTTTTTGGATCAATCTCTTCTTATATAGGAGCGCTTCCATACATTTTATCATGGGTTTAATGATCTGGCAGCTGAGGTCATCAGCCCACAAAGTAATAAATGAAGGTCCATCACAGCCCACAAAGCATTGAATGCCAGTCTGATCAGCCCATATTGCATTAAATGCCAGTCACATTGGGCCTGATCTTGTCTGGACTTATTGGTAGCAAAGGTCCCATCGGATCTCTTCTTGGGCCTCTCCCTGATGGGGTTACAGCCGCTGGATGCTGCTTTGTCAGAAGCCTGATGATGACCTTGGATGGCCGGGATGACACCTGTCCCATCGGCATGTGCTTGGAGGCAGGAGATAGCTGTCGGCACGCGTCTCGGCCGGCAGTCCTCACAGCTGCAGCCGAAATGCGCGTCTGGGGGTTGAAGCGCTGGTCCCGGCTAGCGTGCTGGCGCTGCAGCCGGAATGCACTCTGCCGGGCTGAGGTCATAGAACTGATCTCGGCTAGCGTGCTGGCCCTATAGCCGGAATGCGCTCAACCAGGCTGATAACTAGAAATGTACTGTAGTCAATCATAATCTTGGGATGTTTAGAAACTTCCCCACACATATGCATAGCAAAAGTAGCATTTGGAATGCCAGCTTTATGAACTCTTTCGATTCAAATAGAGGATTCGAAATTCCATTGAAACAAGACCTGCGTTGCAATAAAAAACTCCTGACAAGGAAGATTCCCGTCATAAATGCTTGTAATGAAACAGGCCCAAATTAACTAGTCAAGTGACTTGATGGAATATGTGAACCTGATAAGAGTACTCACTCAGATTCATCTAAGTTAGTCGACTCACATTCCATCTTTTAAGTTCTCCAATACCACTGAAAATTGGTAAGGAATTGAAAATTTGAGCCATCACCCAAGCAAGTGGTCCACTCTTGCGTGTTCAAATGTATCCTAGGAAGATATTCACAGCGAGTAGTGCGTTGGTAAGCACTTTTCCACTAGGAGAGCTGGACCTGAGAAGATGTAAATCTATCCGAAATAGAAGGAATTTACAATCAGCAAACATTGCTTGCATTGTGTTGGCTAGCACCATCCACTGGAGAAGCTGGTGTTCAGATAGAGCTGTTGGGGTCTGGTCTTGCCTCAACTGATTATGCAATGATTACAGAATTGAATAAAGAAATGGAATCTATTAACTCCATAGGTTGTTCTTATTTGTACAGTTTTTTCTTAATAATTATCGCTGTAAAAAAGAGAGAAGAAAAAGAAGAAAACTACAACTTAAAAATCTTGGGTAGATTCAATGTTACGCTTTCAGAATAGATAACAATTTGGACATGAAATGTAGACAAACAGTATGTACTTAATGTGGTTCTGGTTTCTGCAAGAACACAACCACATACCAAGCATGCGTCGCAATTTTACTAGTATCTGGCTCATGGAGATAAAATAGCAGAGGAAGATGCTTATCTGAACAGGGACAAACAGATGATAACGATGTAACCTTCTGATATTTGGATTTTCTTTGGATTTTGTCACTGTTTTCCCTGCACGCGAATCCACAGTTGATTCGTGATTTTTTTTAGGGTGAATTTGGTTACTTATTGAATTCCTAGGAGTTCATGGAAAAGGGAGTCCTATAAAAGGGAGTCTCAAAGAGGTGAGCAATGAGAGATCCAAGGTGGAGATGTAAATGTGACCATCACTTTCTTAGGATTTAATTTATTAGAGTGATCGTTTCTGGTCAAAAGGGGGACTTTCTGCAAGCCCTTCGTAGATCTTCAGTTTTAATCCTCAAGTTTTAGCCCCTCTAATACATAGGCATCATATAGAAATCCTAAAATTTCCATACCATTTAAGCATAAACAAGCAGGTCCTTATTAATCAGAAATTATCTTGTCGTGGGAAATTTGATCTGAAACAGATTACTGGTTATGCAATCAGATAGCTAAATAACTTAAACATAGCAGGCAGATCTCTCTGTCTTGTGACTGGAAACTGGTTTCTTACTTGTAGCAGCCCTTCACAAAGTTGCATCTGGGAGAGCATGTATTGTTGTTATTTCCAATGGATTATTTTCTTCCCTGCAGGAACTGATGATCTAATTTTGAAGATTTTTAATGGATGGGTGGAGTTTGTGGGGACTTCTGATACAATGGGCCTAGTCAACATTTTAGTGAAGCCAGACGGTTTTGATGCTATTATTCTCAGCAGACAGAAAGAGGATTTGGTGAGAGTACACAAGGTGCAGTACAGATAAGTAATTTCAAAGTTTGGTTGGCTTATGAAAAGTGCTGGAGTGGAAATGGGTCCTTGAAATAACAGCAGTTGACTCCAGCTCACTGCCAAGCATCAAGAAATAGTATTTGTATGAGGTTTCTTTTTCAATCGTTGCTTAAAAGACTTGGGATGCCTTTGGGTCCACTTAACAGCTGGTTACAAGTAAGAATCAGGATTCCCACAAAATTATTCAAGTTTAATGCATAGAAAATGTGTCCTGAATACTGATTCCATCACATGGGAGGCTCGGGAGGGCCATCTTTAGGTGATCTAGACTGTAGAAATGCAACGGCGTGTATAAAGGGCAAAAAAAAAAAAAAAAAAAAAAAAAAAACCCACCTATTGGAAGAACCTAGGCATGTATTCATGGTCTTTTGTTCATAGGCTACTGTTGTATTGTGGTCTAAACTGGCTAGTCATCAGCCATTAATTGAAGAGTTTGAATCTTCTGATACAATGGTCTTTTGGGTCATCATCCATCCACAATGGGACATACCAGAATAGAAGTTTGGAGCATCAAACAATGGACCCCCATGTATTTGACAGCGATCAATTAGAACTTTACAGAATGCAAAACAAATTGAGGCGAGAATTGGTGGACAGTATCCTCAAAACATCTCAATCAATTAAGAATACCAACAATATTTCAAATGACAATAGCTACATGACCAAATCCGAAGTTGGTGGCACAGTTCTCCAAACTCCCTCTCCTTCTCCACTAACCTTGTTACATCTTACATGTGGGGGTTAATCTTTGCACCACTGGACGCAATTAGTTTAATAAGATTTTACAATGGATTCTTGTGACAAATTTCCAAAGAATCAGTTGCCAAAAGGACAGCCAAAAAAAGAAAAGGTGGGGTGGGGGTTTGGATCCAAAGATTGTTTGAAATCCAATTGCAGATCCCGACCCATGCTGCCATATATACAGAGGCCTTTTCCATTCATCACTGCTAGTTGGAGCCTGAAAGGAATTTGAATTGGTAAGGATCAGAGCTCAATCTTCATATGACCATTATGCAAGGGGCCTGCATAAAATGATTTTTACTACTAAGATCAGCGAACTCAGACTTCCAATTTCTAAGAAAGAATGATTTCAGAGCAAATTTCACCTACCATGAAAATTCTGTGTTGGGAGTGCCGTTTCTTGGTTCTGTCCAAAACTCATTTGGACAACGCTTTGAAGGTCATCATCCCAGATACTTGAGAGCTGAAAAATAATATTTGATTTCTTGCTTAGAATCCCTTCTTCTGACCAAGATGATGCACCACAATACAAGTAGCATCTATAGATGGATCATTACAGAAATCAAGAGATATTACCTGAGAAGCGTCTATAAATCCATCAATTGTGGGCATCTGCATGCTTAGAGCCCGTCGAAGTGTTGCATCTAATGGATTTACTGAGCACTGAGTGTCAGATCCATTTGATACAATACTTGTAAGAGGTCCCTGTTGGGGCTGATGACCATATGAATACGTTGCAGCCGAGGAATCAAAAGGATACATGGTATGTGACAAAGGCCCGCGAGATTGAAGTATCTGAAATTGCAAAGGAATCTGAATTGAGTTTAATCCACATAGGAGAACAGATGGCTCAGCTAATAAAAATAGTCAGGGAAAAGAGCACAGGCATAATTCTTACATCCTTTGAGAGAAGAGCATCCATGTTGAGATCTAGCCTAGGATTAATGGTGGCCAACTTCATTGAAAGAAACTGCAACAGATAACACGATTTCAGCTACGAAGATCTGATTTAGGAATTTAATTTCAATATTGCATAGAGACATGAATTTACCTCAACCTGGCGCTGCAATGATTGTACGTAGTTTATAATTTCGTCAAGCATTACAGCTTTACCAGTTACCTGTAGTAAGGATTCAAAGTGAAATAAGATCTCTAGCACAAAGAATTTTCAGATTGACATACAACACAAAATTACTCATATGGTGGATATGTTGGCAGAACTAATGGTTAAAAACACGTCACTACAGGTTGTGGAATGGCCTGGAAATTAGAAAGACATTAGGTTTAGCCATGTCAAATTATCAATTGCCTCTACCACACCAAACTATTAACGACACCCATTAGCAGTATTGATTTGGTTGGAGAAGTACAGGAAGCATTATCCTAGTTAATGTCGATTTCTGCCCACCCCAAAACACAAATTGAATTGATGGTGATCCATTTACCAAAATATTCAAATCTACAGTGATTTGGAGCACATCATACGTATAAAATTCCGCAAACAAAACCGACTACGCACCTTATTGCATCCAGGGACGAGATCTTGCAGGAACTTCATCCGTTCACTGATCTTCTCTCTTCTGACCTGAAAGGGGGAGATACCAAGTTAATTCCAATCTGCTACCAATGACATTCAAAACCATTCATTCAATGATGGAAAACCGATTTGTTAATACCCTTTCAGCAAGGCTGTGGCTGTCAGTAGCTTGGCCCCTTCTTGCTCTAACATGGATATAATCCTGCTTTGGAGGCTCGGGGGGTCTCAAATTCTCCTTGCTCTGTTTTTTTCCATCTTCCACTGCATCTCCACTGCTGTTTACTTCGCCTCTAGGCTTTACTTGGTCATCTCCAGTAGCTTCTGCTGGTTTGCATCTTTTTGCATTTGAGCCATCATCCTCCATTGCCTGCAAGCCAAAATTTTGAAATTCAGTTAACCCAACAAACGAATTTAAGAACCCCAAAGGAAATAAACATGGAAAATGGCTGGATTCCCCCTACCTTAGCATCTTTGGCAGCTGGAGATGAAGGGAGATCATTCAGTTTGGATTTTGGAGCAGCTTTTCTTTTTCTGCCACTGCTTTCATTTGGGCATCTAGAGACTGACTCCCCACCAGTATTCTGACCAGAATTGGACGATTCTTCTTCGCGAGCGTTACTGAATTCAGTATTGTCAGGAGTAGAAGGCCTTGGCAATCTACTGACTTTCCTTTCTGACCCAATTCCATCCTGCAATGGAATCTCCTTATTCTCCAAGAGGGTCATCTGAGATCCAGCTTTGAGAGATTGGCTGCTTGAGACCCTGGAGAGCTTACCGCTCTCTGCCCTCGTCACAGATCTGTAAGGCAATTCAGGTTCAGGGAGCCCGAATTGGCCGGCCAGGGTACCTAAATTCCTACTGCTGAAGTAGGAGAACTTGGCAGCTCTCTCTGAGAATCCTGGATCGGTGGATAAAGGCACGAAACTGGGGTGGGGTGCAATTGAATTCCCTGAAATGGGTAAGTTTCCTCTGAGCTGCTGATCCATCATGGATAGATTGAGTTTGGGGGGAGAATTCAAAGGAGTGCTATAACATGAAGTGTTTGTGCTATTATTGTTCCCTCCAATGTACGAATTGCTGCTCCCTCCCAGTGTCTGGGAGGTGGGAGAGATCTCACCAGAATTAGAGATGCAACCCAATCTCCCAATCACTTCTCTAAACATGGCGGAGGCATGGGCGGCATTCGAAGCCGTCGGCGATGAGACAATTGAGCTCAGCGCCGACTCGAATGGGACACTCTGGTCCATGGAGTTCTCCCAATTGAGATTGAATAAGCAAGATGGCAGTTGTTCTTGTAAGAAACTCAACTCTCCTAATTGAGCATCCATACCTGAAGAAGATTTCCAATTGGGTGGAGCCGAGTTGATGTAACTCAGAGGACGAGTGCTACTGTGGTTGCTGGAAAGCTTCTCTTTTTCCATAAGGACCGGCTGGAAACCTCAAAAAGAAGCAGCCAGCCACCAAAATATCAAAGACCCAGATGAGATTTGGCAACAAGAAGCAAGAATCAGAGCAAAAGGTTGCAGCTTTTGATCCAAAATGGGTCTCACTGAAAATATACAAGAGCAATTGGTTCAAAGAAGCTACAGATAAAAGACAACTGTGGGACTAAATGAGAGAGAGAGAGAGAGGGGAAAGGGAAGGGAAATGGTTAGGAAAGAGTGGAAATATAAAGAGGAAGGTTGAAGAGGAGGGAAGGTTGGGGGTGAAAACTGAAAAAGCAAGGTAGAAAAGAGGGGAATGTGTTGACCTTTTTTTAATTTGTTCTCCGTGATCAGTGCCCAAAATAAGCCAGGCCTCGGACTCCAAAATAGCCATGTCTCCTGCTACAACTTTTCAAATTATCAAGTAATTTTAGGCCATTGAGAAGAGAGAAGAAAGGGAGAATCTTATTATTATCACCTGCAATCAATGATTAAGAGAGAGAAGAGGGTACAACAAACAATTAAGTTGGGCAGAAGATAGTTAAAGTTGTTCCTAATAAAAAAACTAACTTGGAAAAGGAAGAGGGAGAGAGTTGTTAGTGTCAGTAATTATATAAGATGAGGGTGAAGTTGTTAGTATTAAAAAATTTAAGATAAATGGCAGAGAGTGGAGGCAGATAAGAAATGGCAAAAAGGTAGCAATATAAAAAAAAAAAAAAAAAATGGAAAAGGAAAGCTAACAGTCCACAGACCAATGATGTGGATATGCAGTTCCTTTGGGAGGGGACAAATGTGAAGAAATGAGATTACTCAGTGGAGCTATTACCCAAATTTAAAAGTTGAATACATAGGATTTACTCTGTTTTTAATTCTCTTCTTATATTGCAGTTGGCCTTCCCTCTGTGCAATTATAGGGTCCTGAGGTAGGTAGGTGAACAGTTCTCTGAGGGGAAAATATTCCATCCATGTGGGGCCCACCATTTGATGATTTCTAGATGTAAATCCAATGGGGCTCATGGCGGATGGACAGTAACTTAAAATATATCACACCCCAAATAAATTAATCTTAGGATTAGTAACCTTTAAAAGATGGTTAGGCCAGAAAGAGAACACGGCACGCATCTTGAAGATTGGGAAGGTTGCAGTATTAGGATCTTCCAATCTGGACAAATTCTAGGGCATCATTCCTGCAGTGTAGGTCCCACTAGATAAATTGTCTGGATGTTAAAAGGCTATGTGCCCCAAATGTATGTTGAGAAATGGGTGGCTTGGAATACTAGTAAACTAGTTGAGGGTGGGGGACCAATATGAGAGGAACTTTTTGGTGGCTCAGGGAAGATGAAAAAGTTTTCTTCTTCTTTTTCCATTCTTGCTTTCTTCAGTGGGAAATGAATAAGAGGTTAGAAAATAAGTATTGGTGGCAGATTTTAAGGAAAGAAGGAAGTTTAAATGAGTTTTTTTAGGTAAGAAAGGAAGTTTTAATGAAGTTAAAATCTATGTTTTCTTAGTGATTTGTTTGTTCTTTGATTCTTTCTTTGTCATTTGTTTATTGTTTAGCTTGGTTTTTCTATTGATGTTTGCTTAATTTAAGTGAGAGTGCTTGTGCATTGCTGTTGGTGGGCACATGCTTATGTCTAAGTTAATATATTTTTTTGGGTAAAGGTGTCTTGGTTAATGTTATTGGACCCTTTGGTGTGGTGTTTTACTTTTATTATCTTCTCTCTTTTGCCCCTTTCTGTGTTTTTTTTTTATCCTTTCTTTATGTTTTTAACGTGTTCAGGAACTGTTTAGTTGCCTGTTTGGATATGCAGGCAGTCATTTGATTAGGAACTCTAATTCCATGTAAATTAATTTTCCTGCAGATAGAAATGGCAAAATACAAAACAACTGTCAGTTAGGATGCTTTAAATATAAATCCAGAAACTTTAGCTAACTAATAATTATCTATAGCTCGAGTGAAAAAACCGTCCCTTCCTGTTTTTGGTAAAAAAAGAAAAATATTAGAGAGCACAAAACACCAACAAAACAACTGTCAGTTAAAAGGTAATTCAAGTTATCCAAATGCATGAAATTCTGTTTACAGACTGAGTTCAGATAGCCAACAAGTTACCTCTGGTTATCCAAAAACCTGAAGGCGGCTTAGAAAAATGCCCCCCCTTTTTTTTGGTAGGAAGGACAGATATATGAAAGCAACAACCAACTAAAGGAGAACAAAAGGCAAACAAAAAGATCCCGCAAGAGTCACTCATCCTCCAAGATAACCCTAGGCAGACCCTGTTTGGCAAGTGTAAGAGAAAGGGACCGTTCATCTCCCAAGGGATGTGAAAAATCTCAAAAACCTAAAATTTTTAGCTAGACTTGGAATATCAGAAATAATGCCCACGCATGCCAATAAAGGGAAGCAGAGGGATAAATAATTTGGATGTAAAATAGGGGTGTTCAATATATTATTATTGTTGTTGTTGTTGTGCATCCCGTACGACTAATGTTAAGTTGTGAGCAGGGGCGGCGCTACTTGGTTCAATTGACCCAACTCAATTTAAAAATGGGACCCCCTGTAGCACTTGGTTTATTTTGAAAAAAAAATAAATCATTTTTAGATGATAAGTGTGTTACAATCAATACCCCCAAAATAAGTTATTCCTCCAAATAAAACCCTAATTACTCCTATCCTTTATCTCAGCCATTCAGCCATTGGAAAGAAGAAAAGAAGAAGCAAAAAGAGGAAGAAGATTCCTATTGCTGATACCATACCGATTGCTGAACCATCAAAAAAAAGAAAAAGAAAGAGGAAGAAGTCTCGGGCTGAAGAAGCAGGAGTGTTGTTTCCCTCTCCATTCTCTCCCTAGTTCCTTCTCTCTTGTTTCTCTATTTTTGCTTTCTTTTTATAGTCTCCCTCTCCATTCTCTCTCCCTAGTCCCTTCCCTCTTGTTTCTTTATTTTTTCTTTCTTTTTATGGTCTGTTCTCGCTCCCTGCCCTCTTTATTCCTCTGATTTTTTTGCAATAGACCTTGTGGCACTTGACCATCAACTTCAAAACTACATTATTGATATACGCTCTAACAACGAGTTTTTAAAACTTAAAGAAATTGGTGACATTGCTAGAAAATTAGTGGAAATAAAGAAGGATATCGTATACCCATTGGTTTATATGCTTTAAAATTGACGTTGATTTTACCAGTAGCGACTGCAACTGTAAAAAAAAGTTTTTTCAGTAATGAAGTACGTAAAGAACAGGTTGCGTAACCGAATGGGAGATCAATGGATGAATGACTGTTTGGTCACATATATTGAAAATGATGTGTTTGCTAGTGTTGATAATGAAGCTATTATGCAACGATTTCAACACATGAAAACCTGTTGAGGGCAGCTGTAGGAGTTTATATATTTGAATTTTCTTTTTGGATTAAGAACTATTAGTAATAATTTACTAAAATTTTGATTTATTTTTGTTTGAGAATTCAATATTATCTTTGTCGGATTCTCAAAAATAGATTATTTGAGAATTTTATTTTATGTATGTCGAATTATCGAAAGTAGATGACAGATGTTAATATAGGAGAAAATAAATTTATTTGATTTGCTGAAGATATGTCTTTTGTTGACTCCACTGACTCGAGTTTCTAGAGCTGCCACTGGTTGTGAGCAAAATACCAGCCAAATCCAGTGATTGCAGCCTTTAAATTTAGGTCCCCATAGTGTAATGGCTATATGGCCTCAACTATATTTTGATACAATCCAACTATGACCAATGCTCGCTTGATTATTAAGGTAGGATTAGTGCCAATTCAATGGAGGTAGGAGAGTATATGATGGGATTACCCGTGCCAGCAGAGCTTAACCCAGTCATGGCTTCTAATGGGCTCAATAGGGTCTGTGCTTGTAAGTCAATGAATGAGCTGAGATTGAGCTCATTTTGACTTGATAGCTAAATGGACAGCTAATTCCAATGGGTTGGCCGAGTGGTTCGGACCACAATTCCTCTCTCTTCTGGAGCTAGAAGTCCTGTATCGATCCCCGGTTCTCCACTCTTCAAGAGCCGAAAGTTGAATCCACTAGTGATACTACCTGGGGGCCACAAGCGTTTTACTTGGCTTCTTTATGGGCCCGGAGGGATTAGTCTAACTCAAAAAGTTGGAAACCCTCCGTGAGCAACAGCGAAGAAAAAAAAAAAAAAAAAAAGCTAAATGGACACGTCTCCCTGGGCTGGTATATTTAACACGAAGAAATGAGCTGACCTAGGCCTGGCTTTCAGACCTTTGAGCTGAATCAGGAAGAATATTTGGCCCAACAAGTAAATGAGCCTATCCGGCTCATGAACACCTATATCTGCATTGTATGATAGAAAGGCTCCAGGGTTGATTGGGATGTGATTTTGGGGCCAATGCAATTGAACCGGAGACCTCAAATAAGAATGTCTTCTTTCCACTTATAACCAAATCTTTTGAGATATGAAGGGGCCCATCAGGAGTTCAATCGCATTGATTTTGTCCCCAGACCAAGGTTGGTGGGTCCCATGAATCATCATCCCCTTACAATTGGGGGTCAAACATCATTTCACTCCTTTTTGACCTTTTGCCTTCTCCACCCTATGGTTTTACCTTGTGCTTTTTCACTAGTATTTTGTTTTTGTGATTTTATGCATAAACACCTGCCCTTTTGTCTAATCAATGGGTGATTTTTATTGTTAAGCCTTTTGTTAAAATCTTCATAGACCATAACATGAACCCTTCTTGACAGTCAGTGAGATTCATCTAGATTGCTCTGAGTGTATTTTCTTCCTTTTAAAGGGAAAAATGTTTTTTTTTTTTTTTTTTTATTAAAAGAAGAGTCATTTAAAAAAATTACTATACATTTATTTTTAAACATACATGTTCATTTTTTATGGAGCCGACTGCCCACCACCTCTGATTGAAGTCGCAGGAAGCCACCATGGAAACTTGGTGGGGCCATGCAAATGAACCATACAAAATTGATGGATCTTGATGATGACTT
>QPKB01000003.1:29112878-29236210 GCA_003546025.1 Camphora micrantha | reverse complement strand
ATCTTTTTAGTTGGGCACTCTGTTTTAGTGCTGAGGTTTGCTTAGGGAGAAGGTTTGCCGCCTTTTCCTGATGAAGCTAGATAAATTTCCACCTCTTCTTCTTCATTGGTGTTGGTAATGGCAGAAGAAGGATTAGGGGTTTTGATTCAAGGGGTGGTCGAGCTTCAACGTCGTGGAAGGAAGAAGAACGAAAAGGGCAAAAAGGGTTTTGGAACTTTTTAAAAGAAAAGGAGCAGGGATATCCCCCTCAGAGGGAAAATAAAATAAAAATAATAAAAAAAAAAAAAAAAAAAACAGAGCTCCTGTGATCACTATGGTCTATATAACACATTGATGGTATTTTTGGCCTTTAACAAGTCTAAATGGATTTTTCCGGTTAAATCCTCTAAATTTTTTTGTGCCTTGTAATATAGACAAGTTGAGAAATAAAACTTGCACAACAACTTTGCTATCAAACATAATCTACCTTTCTAAAAGGCTTTAAGTTTCCAAAAGGAAAAATAAGAGAGCAAAGATTCGAGAAATATAGAGCCTATTTAAAGTCTCCTTTAAGTAGAGTTCACGTGATAAAGAAAATCCAAATGAAATTGCAAGAAATTGTTGCTCTTCTTCTTCTTCTTCTTCTCTCTCTCTCTCTCAAAACTGTGATTAGGTTATAATTTCTCTCTTTTATATTCGCAAGCTCTTTGATGAATTCATATATTCAACCCAAAGCACCCAAGTTCATTGGTTAGACTAGACTAGCTCTTTTTTTTTTTTTTTTTTTTTAATCTTTCACGTTGGTCTCTTATAGGTAAGCATCATCTTTTCACATTGCAAATGCTTCAAAACCCTTTCTAGTTCCATGGCGGCATTCCTCTCACCCACACTTTTTTTTATAACAAAAAAGCCACTTCGAAAGCAATGCAAGCATACAACAGATGAAAGAAACCAATCCCATCTATTCACATATCCCTAAAAGAAAAGCACAATGCAGGGTTAGTTAAATGACTGATTCACGAAAGAAACCACCTCCATCCATTGGACTATGAGTTGTGCATTTTTCTCTCCAAGGTTCCTGTCGGCAGAAAGAGAAAATTCTAATAGTGAATGCCAACCCAGGCACAAATCGTGAGTGAGCTGTTATGTAGACTACTTGTCACAACAACTTCTATTATATATATACACAATTACTACTACAACTATTAGTATTACTATTATTCCTACATGGGCATTAAAAGAAGGATGGTTTTCATAAAAGTCCAAGTAAAACGTGCAATATAGTCATCTTAAGTTGAAAAACGAATCCAGCTATATTTAAGTAATAAAAACAGACACGAATCTGGTCATGATCATCCAACAACTTCTACTTCCCATTGCACCCACATTCCCATCTCTCTCTCTCTCTCTCTCTCATTTCAAACTTGAAGGATTTACGCTCCTCGTGTCAATTAAGAAGGTCCAATAAATTTAGAAGTTCCTCGTGATGAGTAGACGTTCAATAATCATTGAAAATGCAATCGAATGGAAGACTTTGACCATTTTAAATTGATTGAAGGACAGATGGAATGTGATGGTTGGAAGATGGGTGGTGTGAAACTGATGAAAGATGGAATAAATGAGGATGCAAGAGATGATGGGGTTGTTTTTAATCTACTGAAAAAAATGGGAACCTGTCCAATAAAAGCTTTGAGAGAATCAAATATATGTATGATATTCAGCACCGGCTCTTTAATGATTTGATGAGTTTTCTCTTCTACTAACTGCTTGACCCTCCATGTTTCTCTACTCGGACACGTGACTCTACTTTGGCGTATTAGGAGGTGCAATGTGGTCTGAGAACTCAAGATCTGTAGGGCGGTAGGTAAGGGGGAAAAACACTTTGTAAATGGAGCTCGACCTTCTTATAATTCCTTTTATGGGGCACATAATGAAGTCATATCAGCTAAAAACACTACCCCCACTTTGTATTATTTTTAACCAAAGCTTTACTTCAAGTAGAGTTGGGCCTATCTTCAAACATACCATTAATAAATAGGTGATTAGGGTAAATTAGCCAAAAGTCTCTCGGATTGGTCTTATAAGGCCTCGAGTCAAACAACTTTTCCTCTAAGGCCTATAGTCCATACAGCTAGACATATTTCGGTGAGACGTTTCTAGATACACTACATCACATATTTACATGACTGATTTACCTTTTCAACTATTTAGGCATAAAATTTTAAATTTTAAAATTTCAAATCTTTCATTCTCCCTCTTTCATATGGAAATGCTCTGTCTTATTTTTTGTCCCGAAGAACCCCCTTCGGAATAAGAAGATCAGTAAGAAGATCAGTGATCCTCGCATGCCACTGCGTCGTTATAGGAGTGCTATTTGGTCTTGCATAACCCAAGAAGACTCTTTTTGCAGGGACACGGTGTATGAACCGTTTTGTCTATAGTGCCATCCGAGGAGTGCTACTTGGTCTTGCAATACCCAGAAGTGGGTTTTTTCGTTTTGATTCCAAGGTGTAGAAACGACAGAGGGAGGCAGGGTTGGCTCAAGATAATTTGAGGCCTAAAGTGACAAAATTTTAAATGAGGCCTCAAATTATTATTTTTTTCTTTTTCTTTGTTTTCTTTTTTTTTTTTTTTCTTAAGCTTTGGGCATTTGAATTCATATTTTCTAAGAGATACATTTATCATTTATAAATTATAAATAATAATATTTATAAATAAAGCGATCACTAACTATAATAAACATAAAATGAAAGCATGGAATTAAAAAAAAAAACCTTAAAATCATAAAACAATAGAACTTGATTTAGTGATTTATCATTGTTGGCAATAAAGATTGTAGACGTAGATGAATTTCGAATTTGATCCAGTTTTTTTATTATGAAAAAAATGGATTATATTTGAGTTAGTGGGTTATGATTAACATATATTATAAAAAAGACTCACATATATTATCAGAATATATCCACATATATTATTAAAAAGAAGACAAAACCAGATCAGTAAATCTTTAAAGAAGATTGCTTTAGAAATTAAAAAAAAAAAGTAATTATAGAGAAAGGCAATCTATGAGAGAGACTGAGGGTGAGCAATTAAAGAGTACGTGAGATGAAAAAGCATTGGTGGAGAAACGTTAATTTGAAAAACCTCACTGGTGAGGTAGCAAGGAGGTTGGGTTTGAGATTTGTTGGGATTTAAAAAGAATCCGCGTGGAGAAAAAAAAGGATGTCACTTGCTTTAATGTTCTGTTTAAATGTGAAAACATGGCTTTAATGAGATGTGATACTTATTACTATTATGGGGCATTGGGAGAAAAAAACTATGACAATTGCTTGAATGCTTTTTTAGAATTTGAAAGATGATTTTTATGGGGCCTTATTTTTTAGGGGGCCTAAAACAAGGGCTTTTCTTGCCCAATGGTCTAGCCGGCCCTGGAGGGAGGTTCAAGGATTTGAATCTCATCCGGTGGTTGATCTCGTGCAGGAGGAGATCAAGAGGGTTGGATCTCGACAAGATCGATCTCCAACACACTCTACTCCAACAATGTGTTTGGCTCTCTTAGTTTTCGAAACGAAGTAGGAGTAAAGGCAGATTCAGTCTTTCGGATTTGCATAGGTAGGCTGCACTGATCAAGGGAATAGAGACAAGATCTTTGGTTTGCGTTGTTGCCGGGGAAGAAATCTGGACATAGAGGATCGGTTTCATTTTTCCTTACTTGCTATGAACCTGAGACAACCGCTGCAGCAAGAAAAAGGTGGGCTCTGTGTGTGAATAAGATTACCGTTGCTGTTGAAGAAGACCAAAGGATCATCAGTACCTACGCGGCCATCGCCAAACACCACGCTCAAATTCACAGCTAATCTCACTAGTTTAAAGTTCTGCACATAACAGAACGCAGGGAAGCAAACAACTGTTCACTGAGTTTTTGGCAAATTTATCAGAGTTTTTGGTAAATTTATCTTAGTTTTTGAAAAATTTATCTTAGTTTTTAGAAAATTTATCTGAGTTTTTGAAAAATTTATTTGTGTTTTTTATAAATTTAATTAAGTTTTTAAAAAATCTGAGTTTTTTTTTTTAATTTCTTTGCGATTTTTTGAAATCCAATTGTGTTTTTTAATTTTATTTGTTTCTTTGAAAATTTATTTGCATCTTTTGAAGTTTATTTGCGTTTTTTGAAATAAATGTAACTGAGTTTTGGCAAAAATACTTGATTTTTTGGAAAAAAAAATTGAAAGTTGAAAAGTCGGTTTATCTTAGTTTTCGCAAATGTATTTGCGTTTTGTAAAATTTGATTTTCGTTTTTTAATTTTATTTACTTCTTTTGAATTTTATTTGGATCTTTTGAAATTTATTTACGCCTTTTGAAATTTATTTAAATTTTTTGAAATTTATTTGGATTTTTTGAAATTTATTTGCTTCTTTTTAAATTTCTCTGCGTTCTTTTAAATTTATTACGTTCTTTGAAATTATTGCACTTTTTGAAATTTATTTGCGTTTTCTGAAATTTATTTGTGTTTTGTTAGAATTTATTTAAAAATCTCATTAATGGGATTTCATTAATTGTGGCCAATTAAATGACACTTGACTATTATTAATGGCATATCCCACTAATCATGGGATATGATTTAAAGAAAGGGTAACATATACATTTTAGGTATTCAAATTTAGAAAAAAGTCCTATTATACTATGAAAAATGATTGTGGATTTAAGGGCAGAAAGCGAATTGAGGAGTGGTAGATGCTCCACGCGAATTGAGGAGTGGTAGATGCTCCACTCAGAAGTCCCATCTACCACTCTAAGGAGTGGTAGATGTGTGTCATTTATGTGTGTGTTTGTTTGCATAGACTACATAAGTAACTCATGTGCACCAAGTGGTTAAAATAAAGATCAAAGGTAAATTTTCAAAAACGAAAATCAAATGTTCTTCTTTTAAAAATTAAATAAAGGGAAGAAGAGAAATGAGTACCCCGTCTCACCCTAGTAATTCAAATCCTAAGAAACTCAAAATATCATCTACATCACTGGTGCAACTGAATTGACTATGAGTGCCCCGTCTCACCCTAGTAATGCCCTTACTATATATTTGTGTCCTTTATTGTGTTTACACTAAGAAACTTTCAGCAATAAATCCAAAAGCAAGTGTAGAGTTGTAGATGAGGCATCTAACAAAAATGAAGTCCCTTGCCCATTTATTAGCTGGTTTGGGCATTAGGAATACGGTTGAAAATCACGGTGAAAGTAAGGGAAAGTGCCAAAAGAAACGATATGGGTATATTACATGTCGGTATGATATTATCTTTCTTGGAACTTTTACAAAAAAAATATTTAGCTTCATAATAAAAGTGTAATAATATGTCATGCTATTTATATTTTGATCAAATATTCTTTTTATCATAGTTTCTTCGAAGGGGCTCCTCATGTAGTCATAAAAATTACGGAGGATAATGTGGACTCCAGAGTCACCACCAATCAGGGGCGGACCTATGTGTAAAATTGAAAAAGCCAATAAAGTCCTTAGGCTCTTATGGCCAAGCCCCCACTTGAAAGTAGCCAAAGACCCCACAACCCTTTCCCAACTCCAAAAACTGAAATCCCTTTCTTGGTGTCTCTCTCCATCATGTAAACCGGATTTGCTTGGGTTTGAGTCTCTAGAAAAGTGGATGGCCCACTTCTTTAGTGGGTTGATCAGTTTACATGATGGGGCACACATTGGATGTCATTTTGTTAATAATATCAAGTCTTGACATATCTTTTCCTCTTTCTTGTCTTTTAGTCAAAATCAAATCTATTACTAAATCAATCACTTCATTTTTAAAAGTGATTTCATAGAATGAATGATGGTTTTAAACACAGCTAGCCTAATTGATGTAATTATTAGTACTTGAGAGCTTAGTCTCATTCATGTATTTTAGCTAAAGACTTATGCAAAATTAAAAAAAGCTATTAATTCATGATTTAGTCAAGGAGGAAATTTATGTCCCTTGCCCGCTTAGCTAGCTTAAAGCTTCTCATTTGTTTCCCATCCAATACGAAGATGTGTTTTTTTTCTCTCATCTTTTCTTTTATGTAATTTGATGAGATCTACAACAACACCAATTTTACATTGAGCTCCATTGAAAAAGTATAGCTCCATTTATTGTTTAAAAGTCTGAATTGGTGGACATGAGAAGGGTGCCAACATGTCTGATCAAATTTTGGGCAAACTTAAAATTAATTGAAAAGAACATAAGTTCAACCTGGCCTAACTAATGTTCACAAAGGGCTAACAAGAATCTGAACATAACAAGAATTGAATTTGTTTCAATTTTCAGGCCAAGAATTGTCAACAACCAAAATCTAGATCTGTTAACCGAAGTTTGGAATTTTGTCAGTTTGTGCTAATAGGGTTAGTTTAGGCTCAACTGAAGCTTGACAAATGTGTAGTTAGTGCCAAGAGTGATAAAGATTATTTCTGAATAAAGTGCAATACATTTTCTCTTTTGACATAGTTAATGTGAAGAAAGTACAATAAAACTGTGATTAACTTTTTCAAGTGACTATTGTCACCCCCCTCAAATGAGAATTCTGGATCCGCCACCCCCACCAATCAATGATGACTGAAAGGTCTTTTCATATATTAGGGATGCTCAAAGGTACACAATAAATTCTCAAACATCAACATTTGAAACATTAAAAAAATTGCAACACATGTGAGTATATATACTCCAGTTGATATCAAAGATAAGCCAATGCTAGTACATGATATGGGAAGGTTTAATGAAGAGAATAGTTGAAAAGTTTGGTACAACGTCCAAAAACAAAAACAAAAAGAAAAATCAAATTGAATTAAGAAATAGGAATCATTCTTAAATTACATAGATAAATAGTCACTTACTCCTTCAAATTATAGTTGTAAATAATTTCGAGATGTTTGAATTCTAATATGGTATGTGTTTTGTATATTATCTTTATAAGTGAATGTATAGTCCCTGGTTGCCGCTTAGCTGGTTAAAGACATGAGTGTGAATATGTGCATGTGTTTGAATGTAATATTTTTTAAAATAAAATGAGTAGATACATATACAACATGCTGAGACTATGTCAAATAAGCCAAATATGAACATAACCTAAGGAGAACTTCTTGACCAAAAAGAAAAGAAAAGAAAAGGTAACGATAACTTCCAAGTGGACCACATACTGTTATCATGTGAATCGGGGCAAATATCACCCCATTAGAATAACCCAATCCTTTATCCTTTTTTTTTTCTTCTCAAAGTTTAATGGTTTTTTAATTATATTTCTTTTTCTTTATTGAGATTTAATCCAATTATGCAAGATCAAATGAAAATCAAATTAGTGGGTAGATTGATTACTCTCAAGGGTTGTTTGCCTTTTATGCATGGGATAGAAAAATGAACTTTACATACAAATGGCCCATATGTAAATGTTCCGTATGAAAATCTTACTCAAGTGATTTTGATTATCATGTTTCTCAAAATAAAAATTTTCATATTAGTAGATGAGTACATCCAGCGGTTTTGATGTTTTTAGATTTTTTGGATTTTTTCACAAACTTCTCAAGATTCATTAAGAATTATTATATGAAATTATAAATATTGATGTTTATCATTAATACAACAAGTTAAATGGTTCAAATCATGAGTTTGGGGCATACAAAAGTGAATAATATTAGATCTATTTTTGGACTATTTCATAAATTAGTCAAAATCTATGAAAATTTAAGATAACCAGCTACTTGGTCTTGGAGTTTATTGGTTCCATAAACAAAGTGAATGGTTTAGAGTGTTAGTATATGTCTAACGCGTCTACATAAATTTAGGATTGATTTAAATAACACCAAATAAAATACATACCTGACTCCATCTTGTTAATTTGATCTGAGTGACTTACCTTTAATTTTGGATTTACTAAAATGCTCAACCACGGCCTTTTTACGTGATCTCGATATAGTCATAGTGTAATTAGAATTTAAATTCCACAACCTTTTTACAGAGAAGTTGTAACCCCTAAACCCTATATGTAGGATTTCCTAGACAACTCCCTTCCCATCATGGAGTCCTAATGTAATTAGAATTTAGATTCCTCTTAGCATAGGAAACTTTATTAAGTTATTAGCTTTTCTTATACAACAAAAATATTTTCATAAGCAGACTTACCAATATAGGAGTCCATAAATGAGTTAGTCATCTAAAGTGAGGGACCCACATGGGAGTGTGGTCAGATCATTGAACTACACTTAAGCCCAATAATTGTAACATGGAGGCCACGTGAAATTGAAAAAGAAATTAAGGTGGTTGATCATAGGGCCCATGGGAAGAAATCATCATCTTTCTAACTGTGCTTGTAGTTTTTTGGTTGTGGGGTGTGAATCCCTGTCACACATACACCCGAGTGTAAAAATGTTAGTTGTAAATGACCTTATTTACACACTATTTTCACTCATCATTTGCACAACACATGTATACAAGTGCCAATAAACTTGATGATGTGTAACCATTATTTATGTGAATCATTTATATATGTAAACAAGCACAAATTACTAATAATCCCTTAGTTCCTGTTTGTACACTAATCAGCCTTCTTAGTGTCTCTTCTTTACAAGTTTACTTATTTTTGAGTGTTGGTTTGTAAAACCATCTTTCTAAAACCTGCTGTATGTTAAGTGTTCAAAACTGCGTGGTGAAAAAGCAAAAAAAAAAAAAAAAGCAGAGAGGAACTGGGATGTTTGTGTTCAAAGCCTTGATGTTGGTGGAGAAAGAGAGGTTGAAGAAGATGAATTGAAATATATGTATTCTATATCAACCACACTCCCCTCTTGTGATCAGAGTAAAGGAAAGTATTCCTTCTCCAGTTGTTTTGCATTATTATATATAACAGCTGAAACGAAAGCACTTGCTCTTTGGGGGAATATTCCAAGAAACGCCGTCAGGAAACGTGGTTTCATGTCCCAGTCTTTCCAATTCAATGCCAGCTTCTACCCCACTACTTTAGCAAATCCATTAACCAATCATCGCTATAGCAAATTTATTACTGTGCTTGACCTCTGAAAGCCAAGTCATGCAAAATTACTGTACTAGCTTTAATTTTGTTTTGGGCCAAATTTCACTTTGATTGAAGTTTTTTCCACCATTGCTAATCATGTAAAAAGAAAAAAAAAATTGATAAAATAAAAAGAACCGAATCACCCATTTTTACACATGATCTGCGATTTTCAGCGATTGAAGTGAAATTTGAACGATATAATAAGAGGTTGGATTGGGATTTTCATCGACCTTGAATTTTACAAGTAGGCCCACTAATAGATCTACTTCGTGAACTCATTGAATTCTTGAGGCTTGCCCTACAGGATTTGGATTCTTTTGTACCTGTGTAAAAAGTATGTGCAAACATGTGCTATCCCACGTACATACAATAAAAGAGATGTGTACTGGTTCTGTTTTGAGACTTGAGGATCGATCTTAATCCAATTGGAATTTTACCATGGGTTAAAACAGGGTTAGTCTTCACAGACGTGGCCCGACTCAGCCAGCTAAAGCCCACCAAGCAAGGGATTTTCTTATTCCCATAAAGCCCGAGGGTAGGCCTAATTAATTTTGAAAGACCCGCAATCTTGAGGACTGAACTAGGGCTTGACTCATCCAGCCCAATGGGGCCCAGGCCAGCACGTTGGCTGCTAATAAATAAACAAAGTAACATGTGTAATATATACTAGACAACTATGGGATGTGATGAGTTAAGAGGAGATATAACTTCTATAACTTGTCATTCTTTTAGCTGATCTTTGTTTGATTTGGACTACAGTTTCAGTTTTTGTAATTTCATTTAAGGTGATATCTTACGGTGCAAATGAATTATACTTCATATGATAGCTATGCAACTTTTTTTTCCATGAGAATTCAGTCAGACACTACAACATACCATGTAAATTCATGTTTGCTTGTGCCTATGATCTCCTCTTTTCTTGACATGGGGATCCGGTAATCAACATAGTTATGCTCAATTATCACTTAGATTAGACTGCTATTTATTGTTGCCTTGAATATCATCCTGTCATCCCTATACAAAATGTGAACTAATCCCAACAAACTGCACCACATCTGATGAATTTGAGTAAGATCAGCTCAGGATTTCAGCCTATAGTTTGATCCAATGGTTTAAGTTCATGAGAACTGACCTTACAGTATTAGTATTGAAATATGAGTATTACAACTTGTGGATGTGTCATTTTGTAGATGTGTTATCATGCATTAAACACAGGCCTAAATCTCACTTTACAAAGAAATATAAAATGCACTACAATTAATGTAGTTTTCTTTTGTATTAACCATGAGAATGTACCTATAAAACAGAGGGTTGCTTTTCTCCCACAAACGTTTCAACACAAACATTTCTTGAAAGTGCTGAGAAATTCCCACCCATCTAAATTAAGCCAAATCCCAATTCAAGCAAACAACGAGTTGTAGGATTAAATGAGTTAAGTTTGGATCAATGAGGATTAGCATAAGGTTTAATGTCCGTGGTAGCATAGAAAAACATTATCTATAGTACTTATTAAAAATAATAATTATGGGGTATGATTATATGATCAAAGTGAGTAAGTGACACCTGATTTATTATAATATGTGGGCATGGCGGTTGGGTCCTTTTAGTGGGTGTGGCTTGTTGATGTGGAAATTTATTCCTTTTGCTATTCTTCGGTCTATTTGGAAAGAAAGAAATGACAGAATATTTAAGGGTTCTCAAACTGCAATTGAGGATATTGTTCTTTTGGTGACTCTTTGTTTGTCTAAGTCATTGTTATGTAAAAAAGAATTTTTAAATTTGAAGCTAGACGATGTTGCCGAGATTGGAAGCCTTACGTGATGTCTGATCCATCTAAGGGAAAGGTCATAGTTTCTTGGAGTCCCCCTCCCACTGCTTCCTTAAAGTTCAATGTTGATTGTGCATCGAGAGGTAAACCAGGTCCAGCTGGCATTGGTGGATTTCTTCTTAATTGCAAGGGGAAAGTCTTATTCATGTGCTCCAAACATGGTAGAGAGCAGGTTTCCAACGAAGCCGAGATTCTAGCTATTTTAGAAGCTCTTCGCTTATATTCTGGAAGATTCTTAGTAGATTTAATTGTAGAAAATGATCCCCTCAACGCCATTTCATGGGTTGATTCTAAAAAGGGTCCATGAAGATTTCAATTTATCTTGAATGAGATAAAATCTCTTTCTTCCTCCATTCCAATGACATTTTCCTATTTGAGTCGATCAGTTAATTTTATGGCAGATGTTTTGGCAAAGCAAGGGGCTGTTAGGATTTTAGCCTTGGAGTCTTCTCTTTTGTAGTTGTTTATGATATTTGAGTATATGTCTCTTATACCTAAGCTTGGTTTTCCTTTTCTTCCTTTTTTGATATTAGTTTTCTTTTTTCTTAATATATTTTTGTATTATTGCTCAAAATAAATAAATAAAAGAGCAAAATAAGCAGGACAAAGCCCCACAATGATAAGCCACTGAACCAACCAACTCAAGAAAAAATACAATAGAAAGTCGAAGAATTAAAATTAAAAAAAAAAAAAAGGAGAAGAAGATGATGACTAAAAGTAGGTCAGAATTGAAGAGGGGATGGCGGGCATGAATAGCGCAGGATGGCCCTAAGCTCCATGGAAGCCATCTCTGGCCCTTGGTGTCATACAACGCCAGAATGGGACCTGCCATCATGAAAGGCTAGAAATGGCTCGAGTGGCCATGGGATCCAAAACTGGTCCATAGAGACATGGAAAGCCAGAAGTGACCCGAGGAAGGGGCGGCGGTCACATCTGTCAAACCGTGGTGCACTTTCAAAACATATATGTGAATCCTGGATCCACTTTCAAGAATCCAATCGAAGTTGTGGGTCCAGCTTCAAAATCCATATGAAATTTCTGGGTTTGCCCTTAATACCAAACTACTCCGCACTCCTCAGATGGAAATCATGGGTCCACCACCACGTCCCAAGGCACCATGAAGGACAAGAAAGGCAAGAAAGGTGCCCTATGCGCCAGCAATGCCCAATGTTGCTCTGGACACCATGAACCTGTAAATACACATGGATTTCCAGGCACCAATCGGGTTTCCAAATATATGTTGCTCTGGACACCATGAACCTGTAACCTCAAAGTTTCTCTGGACATCATATATTTGGAAATATAGATTAACTTTGTAAACCCGATTTGGTGATTCAGGGTTTTTTTTCTTTTGGTAAGAGATTCAGGGTTATGTTGACCCTTTTTTTTAACAAAAAGGGAGTCGAGTTTTGACATTTTTGATGAGATTAATAAGCATGTTAGTATTTGAGCTCTGGAGACATCTGAGAATGATTGCAAGTTCATAGTCCATCCAATATCAAATACAAGTTACCGTGGACAATGAGCAGCTGAAAACCCCAGTGAGATTTGAATTTTTTTACTTAAAGCGGTGAGCTCACGATCCAAACTCAAATTATTCTAGCCTGACTAATAGCACTATGACCTACCAAGTCAATATAAGCTCGGCGTCATAATTCAAGGTTTTGGTTGACCCTTCCATAAACCTCGGAGTTGAGTTTAGATTTTATGGATGTATCAGTTTCAATTACCAAATTATTGGGGCAAAAAAAAACAACACTATTGTATCAGTCATAATAACTTGTGATTTCATTTTTAGCCAAAAAGTAAAACTACAGTTCGCATTAGCCTACAACGGCTCCTTACCCGATTGGAAAGGGTATCATACTGATATTTAGATTGATACTTAAAAAATCAAGATTAGTGTAGAAATTTGTATCCAAACTAAGAAACAGGCAGAGTATTGGTTGGGCTTACACATGCCACCTTTTTGGTTAACCTGCCCCCAAAGCCGACCATCTCCACGCGTACACGCACGCGAGGCGATGCCTTTTCTGGCCAGTGGTCACCGATGAGTCAACTCAACTCGACAGGGAATTGGGTCAGTCGCTTCAACTTGGCAGGGCAACGCAGTGGAATTAACAAGTCCCACCAAAAACCAAGTTGTACTTCCCTCAATTGCTTGACTTTCAAGTGCAGTTACGTGAACTCGACCATGGATTTCTCAAATAGGTCCAAGAGAATGTAAGTTTAAGATTGAAGAGATTCATATTCATTTGGATTGATTGATCATCTTACTTAAGATTCGTTGAATACAACAATGTTACCATGTGTATTTTTCTGACGGGCAGAAGCATTCAGGCGCAAGTCTAGATGATTCAGGGCTGGCACAATTTCAAGTGCAGTTTCAAAACTCATTTTACTTGACTCCAAGTCAGGGTGAGTGAACTTTCCTCACCCAAGGCTATAGTGCCTCACCAAAGGTTTATTTCCCTCACCAGAGGCGCGCGCTAGGGCCCTAGATAAGTTGGGATACCCAAAAAAAAAAAAAAAAAAAGGTCAGGGTGAGTGGACTCTTGATTCTCGAGTTGCGTAAGTAATACTACCTTGATTGCTAAATCGAGTTTCATAGTTCTTAAAATACTGGTTTATAGAACATCAGCCTCACCTGCATGATAGTTTAGGAGCCAAAGCAGAGATTATGTTTGCCTGTGAGCATGAATATGATATCCCAGCCCGGTCCAACATTTACCCATAGAAAAGAGGGCCCATTTTTAACAGAAGCGTTGGGACTGCAGGGCATTCTTACTTCAGTCTCTAGATCTGGGCCTAAATATCACACCCAACGGTTAAGTGGGCTGGGCTAAATAGGCATTCTTTTGCCAGCTAGGCCTTTAACTTTTGAGTGCAGTATCTAGCTACATCCAAGCTAATACCTCCTCTGGGCCTTCCTAGACCAAGTCCAGGTAATTGGTTTCTATTACCCTTATATCTAAAACCAAACCAAGCCTTTTCCCACTAGGTAGGGTCGGCTATATGGATTTGACGACGTCAATCAAATCTGTTTAGGGTTATGTCCTCCGTTACATCCATGTAAGCAAGGTTCCCTTACATCTATTACCCTTATAATAAAAGTGAAGAAAGTGTTGTACTTGGTTACCTGCTTGGCGAATTCTCTACACCATATGAGCCCACTTTGATGCCAAATGGAGACACATGCAGAGGGACATCCGTTATGAATTCCTCATAAGCTGATTTTAATCGAGTTTCCAAGGGACTTCTCGAATTCTAGGGTTTCTATTGTGATCTTCAGCAAATGAAATTAGCCATCTTCAATCGATTCACTCGATCGCCATGAGTCAAATTTCATCATCTATGTTGTTCAAGTCGATGTAAGCATCTCCTTTCATTTCTCCAATAACTTCCCAGCATTCTCTCTCTCTCTCTCTCTCTCTCTCTCTCTCTCTCTCTCTCTATACAATATCCAAGGAGGTTTTTGTGTATGACCTTCCAACAGTTCCCACTGCAATCCATCTCTCTCCCTCTGCAATTTCTTTTTCTTAAAACAACTTACTATAACATATTGTAATTTGTTCCAACAAAATAATCGCTAATGTCAATCAAGTGATTTATTGGTCAATCATGTTAGGACCAGAAAAACACTATGCTGCTTGGTTTTTTCCCTATGCTTTTTTTTTTTTTTTTATCTAGATAAAATAAGAATAAGGAGTTTAGGGCATCTTCCTTTTAGACTTTGAACTAGCAACACCCTGTGCTATGCACGATCCACCATGATTTTCTTAAGTTGATACTGGGATCCAGGTGGGCCACCCGATGACCCATCTGATCCGTGGATCCGAATGAGGACCCATGGGCGACCTAGTAGGTGGTGGACCCCTCCGAGGTGGGCCCTGTTTGGCCAATCATCCAGCGTCTAATCAGAGAGAGGGAGACCATGTGTTTTAGGAAACAGTTAAAAAGCATGATTTTTTTTTCATTTTTAGTCATTATTTGGTCTATTCAGATTCTTGAGTTGATACCGGGACACAAGTGGGCCACCGGATGATCCATCCGATCCGTGGATCCAAAGGAGAACCCACCGAAGACCCATCATGTGGTGGACCTGTGCGAGTTGGGCCTTGTTTGGCCCTCCATCCAGTGTCTGGTCAGAAAGAGGGAGAAGACTTATTTTAGGAAGCAATTGAGAAGTGAGAATTTATTTTTTTTTTTATTTAAGTTTCGGTCATTGTTTGGGCCATTAAGCTGTTCCGCTTGCGTTGATACCGGGACTTAGGTGGGCCACCGGATGACCCATCCGATCCGTGGATCCGAAGGAAGACCCACCGACGACCCATTAGGTGGTGGACCCGTGCGAGTTGGGCCCTGTTTGGCCCACCACCCAGCGTTTGATTAGAGAGAGGAAGGGTACGTGTTTTAGGAAGCAGTTAAGAAGCGGGAATTTTATTTTATTTTTAAAGTTTCGGTCATTGTTTGGGCCATTCAATTTCTTGTGTTGATAACGGGACCTAAGTCGGCCACCGGATGATCCATCCGATTTGTAGATCCGAAAGAGGACTGGTGACCCATTAGGTGGTGGACCCGTGCGAGGTGGGCCTTGTTTGGCCCACTATCCAGCGTCTGATCAAAGAGAAGGAGATGATGTATGTTAGGAAGCAGTTAAGAAGTGGGAATTTATTTTTATTTTATTTTTTTTTTTTTTAAGTTTCAGTCATTGTTTGGGCTATTCAATTTCTTGTGTTGATACCGGGACTCAGGTGGGCCACCCGATAACCCACCCGATCCGTAGATCCGAAGGAAGACCCACCAGAGAACCATTAAGTGGTGGACCTGTGCGAGTCAGTTCTTGTTTGGCCCAACATTCAGCGTCTGATCAGAGAGGAGAGGACGTGTTTTAGGAAACAGTTAAGAATTGGGAATTTGTTTCTATTTTTTATTTTTTATTTTTAAGTTTCAGTCATTGTTTGGGTCATTCAGTTTCTTACGTTGATATCGGAACCTAGGTAGGCCACCCGATGACCCATCCAATCCGTGGATCCAAAGGAGGACCCACCGGAGACCCATTATGTGGTTGACCCGTGCGATGTGGGCCCTATTTGCCCACCATCCTGCGTCTGATCAGAAAGAGGGAGAGTACGTGTTTTAGAAAACAATTAAGAATTGGGAATTTGTTTTTGTTTTTGTTTTTTTTTTGTTTTTAAGCTTCAGTCATTGTTTGGGCCATTAAGTTTCTTGCGTTAATGATACTGGAACTCAGGTAGGCCACCCGATGACCCATCCGATCCGTGGATCTGAAGGAGGACCCACCGGCGAACCATTAGGTGGTGGACCCGTGTGAGGTGGGCTCTGTTTGGTCCACCACCAAGCGTCTGATCAGAGAGAGGGAGAGTACGTGTTTTAGGAAGCAGTTAAGAAGCGGTAATTTTTTCTTTTAAGTTTCAGTATTTGTTTGGGCCATTCAGTTTCTTGCGTTGATACCGGGACCCAGGTGGGCCACCGGATGACCCATCTGATCCGTGGATCAGAAAGAGGACGCACCGGCGACCCATTAGGTGGTGGACCCGTGCGAGGTGGGCCTTGTTTGGCCCACCATCCATCGTCTGACTAGAGGGAGGGAGATGACGTATTTTAGGAAGCAGTTAAGAAGTGAGATTTTTTTTTTTAAGTTTTAGTCATTATTTGGGCCATTCAATTTCTTGTGTTGATACTAGGACCTTGGTGGGTCATCTGATGACCCATCTGATTCGTGGATCCGAAGGAGAACCCACCGGAAACCCATTAGGTGGTGGACCCGGGTGAGGTGGGCCAATCCTGTATCTGATCAGAGAGAAGGAGAGGACGTGTTTTAGGAAATAGTTACGAATTGGGATTTTGTTTTTGTTTGTTTGTTTGTTTTTTTTTTTTTTTTTTTTTAAGTTTCAGTTATTGTTTGGGCCATTCAGTTTCTTGCGTTGATACCGGGACTCAGATGGGCCACTCGATGACCCATCCGATCCGTGGATCCGAAGGAGGACCCACCGGAGACCCATTATGTGGTGGACCCGTGCGACGTGGGCCCTATTTGGCCCACCATCCTGCATCTGATCAGAGAAAGGGAAGTACGTATTTTAGGAAACAATTAAGAATTGAGAATTTTTTTTTTTTTAAGTTTCAGTCATTGTTTGGGCCATTCAGTTTCTTGCGTTGATACCAGAACCCATGTGGCCCAGCCGATGACCCATCTAATCCGTGGATCCAAATGAGGACCCATGGGCGACTCAGTAGGTGGTGGACCCATGCAAGGTGGGCCCTGTTTGGCCCACCATCAAACGTCTGATGAGAGAAAGGAATAGTACGTGTTTTAGAAAGCAGTTAAGAAGCAGGAATTTTTTTTTTTTTAACTTTCAGTCATTGTTTGGGCCATTCTGTTTCTTGCGTTGATACCGGGACCCAAGTGGGCCACTCGATGGCCCATTCGATCCGTGGATCCAAAGGAGAACCCATCGGAGACCCATTAAGTGGTGGACTCGTGCGATGTGGGCCCTGTTTGGCCCACCATCCTGATCAAAGAGAGGGAGAGTACCTGTTTTAGGTAACAATTAAGAAGTTACATATTAGTTTTTTTTAGGAAGTTATGTGGGTCGGTTAGTGAGAGTGGAGAGAGAGAGGAGAGTGGAGAGGGAGAGGAGATACTGACACCTAGAGCTTTGTGATTAAATGAAGGGAAGATACATTCCCTTAGTAATATAGATTGGAAGGTTCCGATCGGATTGGATCAATTCTATAATGATCCAATTAAATAAATAATATAATTGCCTCTTTAATATTACCAATTTATGCAAATGGGTCAGACAGCAGGTCAGGTCGGACCCTGGTCAGTTAACCTCATTGAACAGCCCAAACTGAAATAGGTCTATAGGTCAGGTCGGGTCGTCGGGTCAGGCCCGACCCGAATTTGTTAGCGCAATCTGTAATTTGTAGATGGGCTCTGGGCTCATTTGGTCAAGTCGTCTCGAGAAGAACCTGACCCAAAAAATAAAAAATTTCTGCACAGGTCGAGTCAGTGAAACGGGTCAAGTCAGTTCAGGATGAAACCCGACCCAATAAACAATCCAGTTTTTCTGAGTTGGGTCGGTTCGGGTCAGGTCGAATGGACCTGACCTAGCAAGTCATCTTCTTCAACCTTCCGAAACAGGGGCAATCAGTTCCGGGATGCTCCTCTTTGAGGCTTGCAGCGGTGCCGGCCGCATCGGAACGCCGAGTATTTTCACGGCGCCGGCTGGACACTTCGCCGATCATCAACTGATCCCAAGAACTCCAAGACCAATTAAAAAAATAAATACCAACCCATGAATTTAACAAAGCAGTTAAGCCCTGTAGTCTTCTTCTGTCTTTCCACTTATCTATCCATATACTCTTGAAATGTAGTTTCCCTCATTTGGAGATCATAAAAGATATGAAATTGCATCCATTAGAAAAATGGGAAACATCAGGCTATCGGTCGACCATATATTTTTCTTTTTTCTTTTTGGTTGTTTTTCGTCGTTGGTTTTCTGGTGCTACGCAGAAACAGTTCTACGCAGCGCCGGTTGTTCCGCCTATTCTGGGCATACGCCGGGCTTCGTTGCGGCAGTGCAGTGTCCTACTTTGTCACCGCAGCGCAGTGCCTGGCTCAGCTGTGCACGGCTGTCGCCGGACTGTTTTTTCAACCAATGAACCCATTTCACAACATTTCATTTTTTCGTCCAACATCCATGCATACCTTTTCTTGGCAGAGGCGCTGTTGCTGGAGTCTTCTTCCTCTTGCTTGAGTTGCAGGCTGCCCACTTCTTCTTCCTTTCTTCTTTTCTTTATCTTCTAACCGGACATTTTTTTTTTTTTTTTTGGAAGAAGATTTTGTTGGGGAAGTTATGTTGAAGTTATTGGAGGGAGATAGGTGGCGGCCTCATGAAGTAGGATAGGTGTCTTCATTTGAAGGACATGTGTCTCCATTTGAAGGACATGTGTCTCCAAATGAGGGAAAGTACATTTGTTTAGTATATGGATAGATGAGAGTTTAATGTTGCGAAAAAACCTTCATTCTAAGAAAAATAAGTGCAACCAGAGTTAAGAAAATGATGCTGAAGAGTTGATTTTTTCTTTCTGAATAGGGTAGATTCCTGTTTGGGCCAAATATAGGCCCATTGATAGCATTAATGCTCTAATAATTTTAGTTATATGTTTTTTACTTCTTGAATCTTTACTACAGGCTTGGCTAATTGATACAAATGTTGAGATAACTGCTCCCAAACTTGTGTGTGTATTTCGTGTTACCTTAATATATTAGAACTTTGTATTGAGTTCTCACTCTATATTTGCGATATTATGAGTTTGTGCATAACATTTAAAAAGTAAAATTAAAACTGTTTTGTTTTATGAGATAGGAAAATGAAAAACTGAAATAGCCAGCACGAGAAGCATTAAATGCTTGTTAATAACTTGTTAATATTGCATGTATGGGATATTTTTCTTGTAAGCCTTTATAAGAACCAAATCATATTCCCTTCTCACTATTATATTTAAAGAAAGTCTCAAGTAAAGATGACTCCTATTGTTGAAATATTAGCCATAATTTTTTAAAAGAGAAGAAAAAAAAATACAGGTTGAAGCTCTAGTCTAAAATCTAATAAATAAGCTCTGAAACATTAAATAAAAGCTTGTTACTCACATTCTCCAATAATAGCCATCAAAACACTCCTCTATGTTGTGGACTTTTGGACTAGATCCTCCAACACGGTTTATTTTAGCATCATAAAACCCTACGGTGATCATAAGTGGATCTATCACGATCTACCACGTCACTACGGATCCACATGTTGACATGGCAGACCATGATAGGTGGTCCACTCACAATGACTGTGGCTTTGAATGCCTCACAGGATCTGGACTCTATAATTTATAACACAATGTCATCATTCTTGCTGCTAGCGAAAAAAAAAATGTCGTCATTCTTTCGAGATCATGTTGACATCTGCAAATAGCATTGAAGTGCATGCACTACGGACTCTGCATCCTATAAAACACCACCTCAGGTTTTATTTCCTTCTCCACAAAACTGCCGAAAAGGTAATGGAACCCGGTTTTCTGCCACGGTGACCGGGAAATGGCGGTATTTGTGGGAGCAAAGCGAGTCACGGACCCGCTCGACCACCGGGTGGGTGCCTGTGCGACAAGGATTACCGTAAAACCAGCTGCGACTCCAACTTCCTCTTCCATCTCAACCACGGCTTGTTAGAGAACGATGTCAGATCCTATACACCCGAAAAGAGATTTAAAACCTTCAGCTTCATAGAGTATAATTCTCCAATTTATTCTAGAATTATCTATTTGTCTAGTGTATAATGAAATCCTAAATTAGGTTCTTTATGAAATGCAGGTTTGTTGGATTCGACGACAACGACGAGATGAAATCAAGAGGTTCATTGACTGAAGATTGAACTAGTAAAAGAAGAAATTTATGCTTTTCCTAGATTTTCTTTTTATTTTTATTTTTATTTTTACTTTTACAGAGAGATCGGTTATAAATTATATATGCAATATAATGCACAATAGGGTCGGGCTACACAGGCAAAGAAACAGTCATTACCATATGGATATCATCATTATCAAAGCCTTGTCCCAACTATATTGTAGTAAGTGTAGTTGAAGATGTAGTGAAAGATATGGATGGATGGATGGAGATTTTGTATATAAAAGGGGGAAGGAGGTATGGATGATTTTCATACAACTGAGTAAATAGATGGAGATTAAGGACATTTATGCCAAAATACCTCATAAACTTAGATTTTATGGTATAGTGCCTATCTTTTCCATAATTCTATAATAGAATTCGTACAACCAATTTGGACGAAAATGTCCTTTCAATTCCCACATGGAAAAGAACAAGCACCCAAGTGGGGCAGGGCAACTAATTTCTTAATGCTGACACCTAAAATTTGAAAAAGTGTTTTTTTTTTTTTTTTTCCTCATATGGGTAAATTAGAAACATTTACAATATGGAAGATTTAGAAAAAGAAAATTTATGATATAATGATTTTTAAGGGACCAATATGAAAAATCGTTAAAAATATTACAAACTAAACCCAACTCTTTTATTCATTGGGATTTTACATTCTCATTACATTTGATGGATGATTATTTTAAGGGTTTCTCACCTTAGCAACCTTATTCTCTTAAAACCATTTATCTTCATTAAATATAATGAAGAACACAAGGGAAAAGAATTATCCATCAAATATAATGAGAAAGCCTGGTGTTGGTTTGTATTAATTCTTGAAGATTTTTCATATTGGAGAATATTCTTAAAAAAGATTAATGTTAGAAACCCTCTTTTGCCATTTGGGAAAAACATTAGAGATTTCCATCATCCAAAGTCTTCTTTTACCATCTGAAAAAACAACTTTTTTTAAAATTTTAGGCCAGCCCATCAACCAAGACATCATGACAGTCTTATTCCATGTAATATAGGGAAATGAGTTTTTTTTTTTTATATGGGTACTTGTTCTTTGACCTATGGGAATTGAGAGGGCTTTTTCGTCCAAATTGGTTGTACCAGTCCATCAAAGGTATATATGGAGATGATAAGCACTCTGCAGTAAAATCAGAGTCTATGAGATATTTTGAACTAAATGTCCCATGGAGATATATTGTACCTGAAGAAAAACGTATAAATTTGATTGATGTACTGTTTACAAGTGTGTATGTACAAGCGTGTATGAAGAAGATTGTTTTACAAAAGGATGTCTTCTTGAGATTATACATTGTGGACATTGCTTGGATTGGTAGAGGATGCTAAGTTTTTCACAAGATATTTGCACACAAATTACACACACAATACACATACAAAAATATTTGAGTGACAATTGTTTGCTTCTTAAGAACGATAAATTCTGGCTTACTTTGAGCCACTTGGTTCATTTTCATCCAATTTCTTTCTTAAATACTAAAGTTTTAGGCTATCAAAAGACTCCAAAATTTCTATCAAGTGCAAATATATTTGACTGAAGTAAAATTTGGCCTGTTAAGAAAACCCAAATGGGACAAAATTATATGCTACTTCAATCTTCTAAAGGGAAGCTTTCCAACTGTATATAAAAATAAAATAATCTGTTGTTATATCAGCAAAGAGATATCGACTTTGGAAGCTAAAAATGTCAAAATTATAAAAATGAGAAAAGTTACATTTTGGCTCAATTTTGTCTTTCTAAGTGACAGTCTATGCTACAAAAGATTTCCAAGCGACAATTCTATAGACGGTCGGGAATTTGATGTTGTGCGTCTTGGTGCCTAGCATTGGTGTTACACCTCCGTCCCGAGATAATCGAGATAAATTCTAATTAATCATGATTAATTAAGTTAATTATGTTTAATTGTCATTGAGTTGGTCTCAATTAGTTGAATT
Source organism: Camphora micrantha (assembly GCA_003546025.1). Taxonomy (NCBI): domain Eukaryota; kingdom Viridiplantae; phylum Streptophyta; class Magnoliopsida; order Laurales; family Lauraceae; genus Camphora; species Camphora micrantha. The sequence continues at coordinate 29,213,947 of QPKB01000003.1, read as the reverse complement.
GAGTTTAATGGATTCAGTTTGAATTGAGAATTGAGTCCTTTGAGATGGTTTTGAACTCAATTGGGCTAGAATAAGGATTTTTTCATAAATTCCAATGTTTATGTATTCCGTCGAATACGGTGACTTGTGACACCATCGTGTATATCTTGAAGAGTACATCAATTGTCATAATAGACTCTCATTGTATTTGATTTGTATAGATCAATTGAGTCTTCATTTAGCTCAAAAAGTAAATAAGGTTGTGTCATGGCGGTTATGTGCAAAGTTTCAGAATATAAGGTTTGAAGGAACGTAAGTTTCATTTCAATCGACCAAATTCCACAACAAACCAAGCTTTGGTTTTCCTTTCCTTTCTTCTCCATTTCTTCTTCATCAATTGCCAAGGGGAGATGATGTACAAGTGATTTTAGAAGAAGTACTGAGTTACTTCATCTTCTTCATCAACCTTCCTTTCTTATTTGGTGTTAGGGTTGAGGGAAATATCAATTTTTCCTTTCTTCAAGCTACAAGTAAGTAATTTATAAGAATTACAGAGCTTTCAAGTCCTATTAAGTGATTTAGACTATTTTCTACTACAAACAACTCATGGGATTTTCATTCTCTGTTGTTTCATGTGATAGGTTAGGGATTAGGGTTTAAATTGGTGGAATTTGTCTCTAATTGAGCATACAAAATAGAAAATTTGTTATTTGACTCCAAACTAGGGCACATATAACCAGTTTCATTGATAACTAGCAAAACGTTCCCGTGCTAACTAATGAATATATTATTATTTTAATTTATTTAAAAAATTAATATTTTAAAAGTGAAAACGAGTGATTTAGCTTTTGTATGTTTACAATATTAAAAATCTGGAGTAGCATTCTTGCTTTAAACAAAATTCTATATGAAGAGTATTCAATTAAAAGAAAGGAGATGAATCTGCTATCAAAGGTGAACATTTCTTTGAAAAACATTAAACTTATGTGTCTCATTAACTTCTTATTCATTTTTATAAGGTATTGGGTGTTGAGGAGATTGTGGATTTTCAAATAGCAAGCTACAAAAATGTTTATACAATATTCACATTTATTTCCATGTCCAAAATCAATTACTAACAGAATAAAACCCTTAGATAGTATAGAAATGGCTAAACACAACAATAATATATAACTAAACACAAAGAATAACCTGTGAATATCCTATAGGCATTTGGCAACTCATGCACTTCTGCATTGAAGTAGAACACATCGCTCTTTGAAGAAAAATAAAGGCTATAATAAAAAATTGGATTAATTCGTCATCTGAATCTCAAATGGCATTTCTCAAATTTATTACAATGTTTCAATAAGTAAAACCCACTTAAAAAATGAATAGAATGTCCATACATGAAATATACCTAGATACTGGACTTCCAATCTTCGTTCCAAACTTAAACTTTCCACCAATTGTATGCTCCATGATCTATTTATGTCAAAATGAAATTTAGCCCAATGAAACCCATCTTCAATGTCTCAAAACTATAATCAACCTAAAAGCCAAAAGAACTAAACATACAAACAACTACAACATCTTTAAAAAAATATAATAAAATCTCACAATGCCGTTGAATCTTACAATCTTGTTGATGTCTTAGATGAAGTCCTCATCTACCGCGCAACAGATTCGACACCTATGCACAAAACACAACAAAAAATACAATCAAGAATCATGATGAGAAACCCATGCAAAAAACAGAGGCAAAGAGAAGATGGTATCCTTCTTCATGGCAGTTCAAAATCTAATCAAAATAAGAGCAATCTTTTTTTAATCAAACTTACATGGAAATCAGTTAAAAAGAATGGGATTTTTTTCCCCTTGACCGTGAGAGAAAGGAAAGAGATCAAGAGGAGGGAGAGCATGGCTTTTACAGGGTTTCTACCTCATACAGAGAAGGATTTTTCAGGTTCTAGGAGACAACAAAGTTGAAGCGGCGGCGGAGGAAATCCCAAGTCAATGACAAATTTTCTGTTGTAGCCAGTGGGATCAATCAAGAATGGTGATGTCGTAGGGTTTCTGTAGGTGATGGAGAAAGAGGAAGACGATGACAGACTTTGCTGAAATGATGATTTGGGCTTATGGTTTAGAGTTTTGGTAGTGGGAGAAAATACTGAGTTTGGACATAAAAAGAGAGAGACATAAAGATAAGAGGAGAGAGGACGAAGAGAGAAGAGGAAAGGATTCTGCAGGATAGGAAATGCATAGAGGCAAATAGAAACGGAAAGGGTTCTGCTACAACTACTCTTGCTACAACTTCTAACATTGATTACTATCCCTACAGATTTGAACTTGATGATGGCACAAATAATGGAAGGCTCTCTAATGGAAGTTGTTATATGACAAAGGTCACAAAAGTGATCGTTGTAGAAGTGATAGGAGAAGTAAATAAGAAATAATCATTAAACCAAGCCTAAAGAAAATGGAAAGGAGTCAAAAGGTAAATAAAAATAATCATTAAATCAAGCCTAGATAAAATGGAGTGAAATTTGAAAATCTGTGCATTATGACATTACAACATACAGTTGGAATGCATAATGCAATCAAGCATAATGCAACCGAAACATAGTCAATTATATTATGGAATATTTTTAGTTTTTTAATTGTTTTCACAGCAACCATATTGCAATCTAAAAATAGTCAGCTTAGTAAAAAAGTAAAAAAAAAACAATCAATAAATCAAGCATATAGAAAATGGAAAGGATATTTTTATTCCAGAGGTATATCAATTAAAAATTTGATTTGGTACCTCTACTTTAGAAAGGGGTCTCTGTTGAAGATGCCAAGTCGATGCCCATCAGTGATTTGGCTATGGTGGATGCTGAAGACCAAGCAGCAGCCTGCGATGACGATGATCGATGAAGTGCAAATTTGAAATATAAGCTGTAATCAAGAGAGAGAGAGAGGGGGGGAGAAGTGAAGATTTCTGAACGAATATATAAGAGAGGGGAGAGATGAAGATATCTGATGGATAAGAGAAACATATATAAAAAAAAGAGAGTGGAAAGGACGCATACATTTAGTGACAAAGGTTTCCACCTTGATTTGTCGGAATCACATCACGTTACAAAAGTGTTGAGGAGAGACGTTATAGAATCGCAGCACTAAATGAAAACGATGGAGAGACGTTATGAAAAGGTTGAGAAAATTCATCGCTGAGACTAAATGTGGCTTCTTCATTCTGCGAAAGGGAAGAAAATGACTATAACGGAAGATCGAATAGAATACCTAATTTAATGGGTTGTCTTATAAGTTTAAAATTAAATGGGCCGGCAGACATCAATGGGCCAGTAGTAAAAATGACTCTAAAACGGGCCATCACTTTTGGAGCTCATTTAAGAAATTGTAAAAATCACTTAGCTGTCAAAATTCAGAGGTTGATTTCTCAATTGAACTCAATTGGAAACAGTCCCTTTTCATATATATATATATATATATATATATATATATACACACACACACACACAATCTTGTATGGATCATTGTATGTCTAAGTTTCAAAATTCGTTTCGGAATTTCTCTGCAGAACTGGCGACTGTTAGGCTAGACGACAGGTAGCCGAACAGCTGACCGAATGTATACATGCAGAAATCTGCAGAAAATAGTGCTTATCAAATGGCTGGCCGAAGCTAGCCGAATGCTGACCGAATTCTGGTTAATTTTCATAGTTGAAAATTCTAATATTTAGTTTTTAAACCCGTTGAATTAGAAGGTTTTTAGGACTATTAAATGAGTGGTTTTAAGTTCAATTCCCTGAATTTAATTGTCATAATTGGATGTCAATCTTTGACAAATCTAAGTTTTTGAAAGGCATGCCAAGTCATTTATTTTGAATTTTCTTGAAATGGATTAAGAGCAAAGTGTTTATGAAAATGTTATATGAACCTCAGTAGCTGTTAATAAAGGGGACTCTAATGTACACTTCATATACTATGTAATACGAAACAAAAAATAACATGTATTAGAGATACCAAAAGAGCAAAGTGTTTATGAAAATGTTATATGAACCTCAGTAGCTGTTAATAAAGGGGACTCTAATGTACACTTCATATACTATGTAATACGAAACAAAAAATAACATGTACATTAGATAACCAAAAGAGCAAAGTGTTTATGAAAATGTTATATGAACCTCAGTAGCTGTTAATAAAGGGGACTCTAATGTACAATTCATATACTATGTAATGCCAAACAAAAAATAACATGTACATTAGATAACCAAAAGTTACACCTAAATGGATGGTTAGGGATGGAGAATAATTAGCGTAATAAATTATATTGACTCTCTAAGTTGATTTGCATTTCATATTGAGATATTATCGTTGACCTCAAGTCTATATTGTAATTTGAATTAATCTTTACTTTCCTTCAATTGATATGATTGGAATATATAAAATTGAATTGATATCCAAAAAGGATAGCAAATTGACTTGAGTAGGGTATATGATTTTAATTGATTCCTTGAATTTGGCACTACTTAGTTTGACATGTTTAAGCTCATTAGAGCTGAAATAAGGTAATGATACAATTCCTACTATAGTAGATGGTTATACTGGGGTGATCCGGAGCCCCGTGGTGATGCCAGTTGTCCCTAGGGCCGGACACTGATCAGATCCCACCATAAAATAAAAGCTTCCATTAGAAGATATGAAATAAACTGCTAATGTAGTTGCCAACTAGTGTATGATTCTAAATTTGATTCTTAGAACACAAATTGGTTTCATTGCACAACTTGCCTAGTATTCAATATTTGAACTTGTAATTTATCAAGTCCTTAAAATAGACATAGCATATATAGATCTGTTTATACTTTACTGAATCATTGTGTTCATTAGTGTTATGAATGGTATTGCAAGCCCAATTGTTCGTGCCGATCTTACAGAGGTCGTAGCACCACCGAAGGAGACCGCTCTAGTTCCTTCAGGAAGATTAGTGGAGTGGAAATGGCCAAGATATCATTTGATCTGGTTGGCGAAGTGCGAGAATGATGTTGAATTCTTTTGAGAAATTTAGAAATATGACATCATGCATTGTAAATTTAAATATGCTGATGGATGACATTGTTGTTAGAACTGAGTACTTTACTTTTGTGTAAAGAACTTTGTAAATATGTAAATGAGTGTATTAGTGTATCATTGAGTAGCAAGTATGGACTTTTCAATATATGATATCATATTTGTATACGCTTTTGCTTTGTTGTGATAATGACAAGCATGATTTATTAATCTCACTTGTGTGAAGTAAGTATATCCTTTGTGAATTTTATTTTTAACTTCGGTTAAACATGGAATTCACGGGAGTATATGTGGTCGCGCCTTGGAATTTACCCAAATGAATCAAATCTCGAGCTCGGGGTTTGACAATTGGTCACCCATCGCCTAATAGAGTGCCATGTACCCTTCAAAAGCTCTAAATAAATATTTGTTTTGCAAGTGGTAAAGTAATTCTATCCACTGAAGAATTTACGTTTACTTTATGTTTGATTGATTGAAGCAAGTGAAAAAAGTAAAGTTTTAGCCACCAAAAAGTTTACTTTTACTTTACCATACCCAAAGTGTTTTACCTCATTAATGACGAGTAAAGTAGTTAATTTAGAACTTGTTGGGTTCTCATCTCACTTTACCTTACTTTATATCATGAAAATAAATGCGTCTTTACTTTATTGGAAAATATTCCTCACCTTTTACCTAACTTTTACCTTTCTCATACGTTTGAAATTTACCTGACCTTATTTTATTAGTAAATAAAACAAATATGATAGAATTTGAGAATTTTTTTGGATGGAGGAAACTCGATCTATCATTATTGCTCATCTTCATATTTCTCAAGGTGTCTTCTTTCCTTTTTTTTTTTTTTATTTTTTTTCTTCCTCAACTCCCCGTTACTCCCCCAAAACGGGTTACTGGAATATCCAAATCCCGAGGTGCATGATGGCTGAAAAAATGCATACAATTAAGAACTCTCCCTATAGCCTTGTATTTCCCACATAATTTCGTGATATGAGGTCTTAGTAAAACTAATAGCAGAAGCTTGTGTAAACTTCACAACAAACATATATATATGGCAGGATTATCCTTATCGTTTTGCGTATGGACTAATCTCATCCGTTCATTTTGTGCAAAAGATCCAACGCTCCAGACGGCTCATGTATAACATAGGAGAAGGGAAACGAAAATTGGAAAAAAAAAAAAAAAAGAGCTCTGCGCCCAAATCTAACAGAAGGAGAAAAGTGTGGAGAGGAGTACCTATGCCATTTTGCCGTAACCAAATCGTGCAATCGACTTTCTCTCTCCCGGCGTCTCATCTCTCTCCTCTCTCGCACCTCTCTCTCCCGGTGTCCTATTTGTCTCTCCTCTCTTGCGACGAACCACCGACACGTTCCTCTCCCGAAATCGGCAAATCCCAAAATTTGTGTTCACCCACTCTCCGTCGCCGGAACAGTAGATCCCTTGCATCATCTCCGGCCTGGGTTCTTCTCTCTCTCTCTCTCTCTCATCTCTCTCACACGGCGTCACATCTCACTCTTCCCTTTCGGTCTCTGTTGCGGCTTCTCTCCAAAACCTCTGGCATCTTTCCCTGATTTCTCGCTTCTCTCGCCTGTCGAAACAGGTATTCCGTTACCCTATTTTAGGAATGGGATAGTAACTGAGATTGAGCTCATCTCATCCAATTTACCTTTTTTTTTTTTTTTTTTTTTTTTGCAATTTCCGATTTGAAACAATGTCATGTTCATTCTCTCACATACTATCTTGATATTTTCATCAGTATGTTTTTTTGTTTGTTTTTCTGAGTTGAGACAATGATGATATAACCGAGTGCTGTCTGTATGATCGCTTGATGAAAACCGCAAAATCGATGTTATTGTTACTGATAATCATTTGGGTAGAAATGGCAGAAAATGAGTATCTGGCTTCATGCTTTTTCATATTTCTGCCTTCTTCAAATGCATATAAATGAATGTGTAGAGGAGAAACACTATTAGTTTAGAATTGAACTTTGGTATGTCCAAATGCTTGTGGAGAATAATATAGTTTTAACAACCTTATTCCAATTTTTATTGCTAAAAAAAAAACTAACCTATTTGATGGGTTGTTTCAATGAATGAATTTGTGGGGTATTCAACTATTCATATGATGTGATTAGAAGAAAAGAACAATTCGCAGCTAATGAAAACCATACTGTTTGAAGGAGAAAGTAAAATGTCATATTTTCAACTAAGATCAGAATAGATTATCCATCAGGAATGCATATAAACGTATACTCTATTCATATGTCACTCTTGCATGTTTCATATGATGTGTTTTTCATGTGTGGGATAATGTATTTGTGTTGGTTATAGTAAAACATAGGAGCAACAACTCTGGAATGTAGACTTTCTAATCTGCAACATATGCTGCCTGTGATGCCCAAATACAAATATACAGCTTCAGATTGGATTTTATGGATAGAAGTTTAGTTTTAGCCATGATATGTGCAGATGAGTAGATATTTTTATCCTGGTACCAAAGGGACTAAAACCTTTTCCTCAATACCAAGAAGTTAAGAATTTTATATCTATTTGGTTTGCTTGATGTCTGAAAAGTTCTACATAACCTTTTGGATTGTATATTGATGCAACCCAACCTGTGTAGATCTTGAATTTTGGTAAGATGGGTGCCCATTTCTCAATATTGTGGTTCGACTGCATCTTGCTGCCCCATTCCCATCTACAATGTGTTTACATTGTAGATGGGAAATGAACGGTATCCTTTTCCGGCCTACTGTTATTTCATATTTTCATACCATGTCAATGCAATGCAAAAAAAATAACAATTTATTCTGCTTGAATATTCTAAGCACTTACTAGTCTAGGATATACAAAAATGTGTTTACGTTGTAGATGAAAAATTTTGCCTTTGGTTTATAAATTCATCTGAAGTTCAATAATAGCTTTCAAGTTTAATTTATTATGATCTTATTTTCTCTAGTAATGTCTCATTGATACTAGCAGGTGTCAAAGCAAGATTTGGTATCAGCCACAATTTCAAAGTTGTATTGAAGAAGGTCGTGCCCTCTTTAGGCGATCTCTTTGTTCTACATGAGCATTTTCCTCATTAGGTCTTTCAAGTAAATGTGCCATCTCTTTAGCTTCGTGCGTCCTTTTCTGATAAACATTATTTTGTTTTCAGCGGCTCAATTTAGGCAGGTCAAATTTTTATTTTACATGGATGACCCTATCTCTTTTCACCCAACTTTGTTCTCCGAGACCTCACCTGCCGGTAATGAGGTAGAAGAGTTCTCCAGTTCCGACCATGGTGGTGGGTCACCTAACCACCATGGAAACACCCGAGTACTTCTCTTGTAAAATATCTTGGAGTTAATTTATTTTAATTTATCTATTTATTTTTGTGTTGAGAATATATGATGTGCAATTATTTTATCTTTGGATTTTTTTTCTTCATGTATATTCTAGGTTTAGGGTTCACATTTGGCTATTTATTTGTGTAGATGGAATCAGCTACATCTTCCATGAGTAAAATATTCATACTTGATGTAGACGATGATAGAACCCCACAGGTTGGAATGTATTTTCATGACTTGGAAGAAGCTTACAAATTTTATAATACTTATATGAGGGCTGCTGGTTTTGGTGTTAGGCGTGGTTCAGATAAAAAAAAAGAGGGGTGAAGTATGTTGGAAGTAGTTTATGTATGCCAAACAAGGTCAAAGAATAGAACGTGGCTATGTGGCACAGAAGCATATTTCATATACGAGAGAAAATTGTGGAGCGGAGATGATTGTGAAAAAAAATCACAATCGGTCATTGGGTTGTTAACAAATTGGTTGTAGAACATACTCATGTCTTATCTACTCCGCGTAAAACACATATGTTTCGTTCACACCGTAAGATCACTCCGGCTCACAAAAACTTAATAAATGCATTTGAAGAAAATAACATACATCTTGCAAATCAAACGGGACTATTAAGCACACAGGCTGGTGGTTCAGGAGCAGTTGGTTTCAATGAGCAGGACATGAGAAATCACCATCGAGACAAGCAGAAAGCAAAGAAGGGGTGAGATGGTTTGATGTTATATGAGTATTTTGAATACATGAAAGAAATGAATCTGGGTTTTAATTATTCTATAGAGACAGGTGAGAACAATCAAATCAAGCATGTATTTTGGGCAGATCACCTATGTCGGCTTTCATATATCATTTTTGGTGATGTTGTTACTTTTGACACAAGATATCAAATATGATCTTATCTTCGGTGCATTTATAGGAGTAAATCACCATGATCAAACGGTCATCTTTGGAAGTAGTTTTTTTTATCAAATGAGAGTTTTGATTCATTTGTGTGGCTATTTAAACGCTGGTTGGAAGCTATGCCTGTAGTTCCACCAGCAGCGATTGTAACAGACTAAGATCACGCGATAAAGAAAGCAATTAAAACCGTTATGCCTGCCACACTTCATCGATTTTGTGTCGGCACATTTTGCAAAAGTTACCAATCGAGTTAGGTGGAATTGCAATTCATGCTGACGGGACTGATAGATGCAATTAATAAAGTTGTTTACAATACTGTCTCAAAAGATCATTTTGAGAAGGAATGGGTCAGCATTCAAAATGAGAATAAATTGAAAGAAAACAGTTTGCTAGGAGACATGTACACGCTTCGAGAGATGTGGGTACCCATTTTTTTAAAGGACATGTTTTTTGCGGGAATGTCATCATCGCAGAAAAGTGAAAAATTTCAATGCCTTTCTTAAGTAGTTTGAAACACATAAGTGTGGTTTGCATGACTTTATGATGCGCTTTAAACGTGCCATCACACATCAAAGGTATCAAGAGTTAAAAGCTGAGCACGAAAACTTGCAAACGAGACCAAAGCTGCTCACTGATTTGGAGATGGAAGAACAAATGACCGGAATATATTCGAGAAAAATTTTACATGAGTTTCAAGTGCGATTCATGGCGATGGTATCATCCATTCCAAAACTTGTAAAGGAAGATACGGCAGAGAGCATCTATGACGTTTTGTCCATGAAAAATAAATGCAAAACTTCTGAAAGAGTCATCTTCAAAAAAGAATCTAAATGCGCAAACTGCTCTTGCCAACTATTTGAGTTTCGAGGAATTCCTTGCAGTCATATCATTGCTGCGTTGAAACACGAGATGATTTTCACGTTGCCTAAGCAGTTTATATTATAGAGATAGACTCCTCACGCAAGAGATGGTACGGAATATAGCAAATGTGTGAAGGTGGGAAATACTACTGGTGGTAACTCGTTGATTGTCTGGCATGGTGATTTGTCTTATTGGGTCAACATGGTTTCTAATGAGGCGAGTATGTGTTCAAACACGTACGAATATGCAATGAGTGTTTTGACTGATCGTCATAAAATGTGTCACCAAATGAATCAGCTTGAACTTAGAGGAGAACATCCATCCAATGGAAAAAAAAACAAATGGTTAGTAATGCAGTTAGTGACGCAGTGCAATTGATTGAACCAGCTCATGCTATAACAAATGGCCGTCCAAAAAGACTAAAGTCATCAAAGGAGAAAGCTCAAAAGAAAGAATGATTTTGTCGTGGATGCAATCAACGTAGTGTTTCACATGACAAATGGAATTGCCCAGCTTTCTTGAATAGGTAGTGATTTGCCTTATGTTTTTGTTCAGTTTTGTTATTCTTAGTTTAAATCACTAATTACAATTCATATGTTTTATTTTCAGGGGGATTATCGATCTACATGTGGACATTCTAAGAATGCCAGAAGCCCCAACCGATACACCTATTGAAGGAAGCTCTTCGAATGTGTCCGATTCCGATGTCAACCCATGGACATGACATTTGGTTTATATTTGATGTTGAATGGCCAAGTTGCTTTTGTTAAATTTAGATTTAGATTTGATGATGTATGTTGAATGTTAAATCTGATTATGAATTTGATGCCCAATTTGAGATCAATTTGATGCCTAATTATGGACACCATGTTCTTGGTTCATTATATTAATGTAAACTGCCGTCATTAATGTAAATTCTATTGGAGATTCAATTGTGAATAATGAATGGCAGTGTTCAAATTTCAAACCGTTCACAGACGCTCATTATTCACATCACTTGATTCGTTCATTGTTCACCTGTAACAGTATGACTGTTGAGGTAGTATCCTCTAATGATGTATTTAAGCCGCATTTGTTCACAAGAATTTATGAGGGAATATCATGCTGATCCCAAATTTACTATCAAAATCTACACAAGTGAAGGGAAGGTTATTTGGATGCAGGTTTCAGGTCACAGTAGAGTCCATCAAGATGTTTGAAGTAGATATAGAGCTGTAAATGAGCTCTTCAAATGTGTTTCCCTTATTCCTCATTCTCGAATTACACCAAAATTTTTCTTTTAAGATAACATCAGGCTTGGTTGGGTTTGGAATAAATTGGTGACTCGGAAACTGTCCCCTGAATGTACGTGTTCAATACCATGATTATTGACTCATCCACATGATTTGTAATAGCTTTCAAGGGAGGATTTTGCGTAGGCGTCGGGGAGTCTCCCTCCTCACATACATTTTCTCCATTTCATTCAAAGGTCTGCTTGAACCCAATTAGAGCCTATTTGTTCGCATACAATACAAGGAGTTCATCCTTAAAGTGGTTAAAAATGAGGAATAAGAAATTGAAGTTCATCCACCATGTCAGCAAAACAGGTTTGGACGCAAGTGAAGAGTCCAAAGGTATCGAGCTATAAATGCAATTGAAGTCCACCTTTGTAGGACTTGGTTTTACTCCATATGCTACCATTAATTTAAAGGCAATTGAAGACTAGTACATACGACACCCATTCAGAGTTGTAGCTGTCGAAATCACTCAAAAATGCCCATTCACAGATGTTTATGTTCCTCTTACACAAGACATGTTGTTAACAATTCAGAGAAAATATATCCCCAAAGCATGTATTTCATGCCTGGCTGAACAGAAAAACTAAGATATTATCATACAACATGTGACTATAATAGCATGATAAATTTTTCGTAGATACACTTTTCAGATTTTCTCTACTTCAATAAAAACAGACAATGAACTTTCGAGCTTTTCAACGACCGCTATCAAATTGCTCTTTTATTCTCTCTAGTTTTCTCGTTCACAAGTCGATGAATTGGCTTCAGGTTGCTGCCAATTTGCTACTTCATCTTTCCAAAGGAACGCACCACAACCATTTTCGTTCTGCATAAAGATTTATGCACATAAAAAAATAGTTAATGCTGGATTTAAAACCTTGACAACGTATATTGAGTGATCTATGAGGTAGCCTAAACACTCTTACATTCCAATTCGGGCATTTCCAAAATTTTCTATTTGGATTCAACTGCGTACGAGAAGTATATAATTTCATGTCTCCTGCTCCACATCGGCATTTTAGAGTACACTCAGATCGGATTGTATTAGAAGATGACATTCTGAACAAAAGAAAAAAAAATTAGGTAGACATAGATAAAAAAAAAAAAATGTATTACATGAAGGAGACAATACAAACAATTAGAAAACATTTCAATCGCAGAACAAGTTCATATGCTTATCTAACAAAGCAGAGAATTTAGGCATTGTAATTTGATTTTCATCACCTTTGGAGGGTATTGAAAAGCCTCACCTCTATTTTTTTATACTTGACTGTGTGACAAAATATAATAAGGGGGTATGGTATATAAACATCAATTTTTAATAAGATGACCACAAAGACACAACTTGTATAACATCATTATCACCCACCATAATCTTTGGGCTGCTCGGCAATTGTTCTTCAGGTGGCGGTAATTGGCTACTGATCTAAGGGAGCCTGAACTGTTGTCACCGTCTGCACCATGCATGCAAGATTCAATGGTAGACCATAAACAAAATGGTGGGCAACATCATTAGGATGAAGATGATGAATCCTGTAGCAAGTGATTTAGGTTTAGGGTCCTCCACGAGAGGGAGATTGAGATTAGCATAACTATGTGTATTAGAAGACGATTCAGTGGTGTTGATTACAAGAAGAAACCATTGTCCTACTGATAGCTTTGTCTATCAACTAAGAAAAAAAAAAAAACATACTAAAGAAAATATCAAATTGGGAACTGCCAAACAAAAAAAACGGCGAAATTGGATGAGATGAGCTCAATCTCAATTATTGTCCCATTCCTAAAACAAGGCAACGTAATACCTAGTTTTCGTAGGTGAGAGAGGCGATAAATCAAGAGAAAGATGCCCGAGGCTCTGGAGAGAAGCCGTAACAGAGACTGAGAGGGGAGAGCGACATGGACGCCAAGCGAGAGAGATGAGAGAGAGAGAGTCGTTTGACGTCAAGTGAGAGAGATGAGAGAGAGAGAGTCAGACAATCCTTTCTATAATGTCTGTTGCAGAAGTACTAGAATCTGAACAGGTGATTATTTTAAGAGTTCCCCTCAGAGTCGCCCAGATACATGGAACCCATCTGACACGATTCAGGACCAAGAGAATTACAAACTAATGAAGACTTGCAAAATTCCTGAATCTAGGACATGCAGCGTCTATGTCTCAGCAAACACAAACCCTTGGAAACTCAATGCAATAGATTTCTAGGTTCATTTCCAAAGCTTTTCTCCCAAAAAAAAATTTTTTTCCTGAGGTTCCGGAGAGAAGCCGCAACAGAGACCGAGAGGGGAGAGTGAGATGCGACACTGAGCGAGAGAGATGAGAGAGAGAGTGAGACGATCCCAAGAGAGAAGAACCCATGCCAGAGATGATGCAAGGGATCTACTATTCCGGCGACGGAGAGAGGGTGAACACAGAATTAGGGATTTGCCGATTTGGGGAAAGGAACATGCCGACAGTTTGTCGCAAGAGAGGAAAGACAAATAAGACGCCAGGAGAGAGAGGTACGAGAGAGGATAGATATGAGACGCCGGGAGAAAAGGATCGATCGCGCGATTTGGCTCTGGTGAAATGGCACAGGTGCTCCTCTCCACACTTTTCTCGTTCTTTTCGATTTGGGCGCAGAGCTCTTTTTTTCCACTTTTCGTTTCCCTCTCCTATATATATATATATATGAGCTGTCAGGAGCCTTGGATCTATTGACAGAACGAACGGATGGGATTAGTCCATATGCAAAACGATAAGTACGGTCCTGTTTATATAACAAGATAAATATCAGAGTAAAACACAATATTTCCAAGATAATCATTAAACCATTTTGAAGTTAGACATTTATAAAAATATTAATTGCAATCCCAAAGGCCATCAAGACAAAGCCCTTAAAAATAAACATCCAAAAGTTGTAAAAGCCCAAAAAGTATGTGACATTCACTCTATTACCAACTCGATGCCTTATTCAACATCGTATGGGCTCCATTCTACGAAGCCCGACAATTTTTTTTATACTGCCTCAGTTTTTGACTCACTAATAGTAGGGTCATCACCTATAACACCAATAGTAGTATTAGACTACAAATAGCTTAACCAAGAGGTCAATGTAAACGACATCATCATGCTGCTTCAAATTAGGGTATAATGACAGAATATCAAAAGAAAGCAATAAAAAGACTAAACTAAGCATGATTAAGCATGGTTTGTAGAAATTGTAAAGAATCATTTCAGGCGAGACTATATAAAATACTTCTAACAAAAATGTAGACTAACAAACCATGTAACTAAACTCTCCAATCTATCTAGTTGCCTTGGCATGACCATAATAAGGAGCAATAAAAATAGATCGAGATGGAGTGCCAAGATACCGAGGTGAGCTCCAAGAGTCCTCTAACCAAAATACAACACGGTAGTGGATCATATATATATATATATATATATCAGAGATGCTCCTATAATAGATTCTTTCACCTTACTATGAGAGATAAGGTGCGGGCTCTCACTTCTTAAATGTGAGGGCCCTCATCTAATATCTCATATAAGGTGAGAGATGCTGTCATGAGAGCATCTCCCTATGAGAGCTCCTATGAGAGCATCTCTCACCTTATATGAGAGACAGGAGTGGGGGGTCCTCACACTTAAGTTGTTGGCAATGGATATGGATGTGAGGGCCCCCACCTTATCTCTCATATAAAGTGAGAGATATCTCTCATAGGAGCTTTTCTCATATATATATATATATATATGTGGCTAGCTCTCCTAAGCTCAAACTTAAGATAAGGTAAGCTCAAGTTTGTGGTGGGGCCCACTTGGGGACCCTCATGGGGATGAAGATGGGGGAAATTTCAAGAACTCACTGGGATTCTCCTCTCTGCAAAAAAAATTAGCCCCAACCGTGATTTCTATCATCTCAATATAGGCTCAAAAGTTTAATGGTCAATAGTACATTTAGATTGATACATAGTCATTCCAACGGTCCAGTAAATTCAGATCGAATCGAAAGTTGGTGGACATGTGCATTTTAGGGGGGTCATGTGTTTGGTCCATTTGGATGGACCAAAGGTGAGCCCCACAAGCATGAGCTTACGAAATTTTATCCTAAACTTGAACTTAGGAGAGCCCTGCTCATATATATATATATATATAATATTCATGTGCATCTATCCCTCACTACATTATGGTGAGGGACAACATAGTAGGGCCACTTTATGATTCATCCAAATCATCCACACAAATGGAACCCCCTAAACTACAATAGATCAATTGAGTTTTCATTAATCCGATTGGATTGGACTAATGGATAGAGGGTCAAAATTTTTCTTTAATATAAAATCGTTAAATTTGTGGGTCATGGATGAAGGTGTTAGAATTTGGGATTGACCTCAAACTTGATATATGGCCATCTCATATGAATCTTTCCATCGCCCTCAAGTCCCATAACCAATGGGGCTCAATATGGGAAATTCTCAAAAACTCCCATATCTCAGAAGGGGAGTTTCTGCCCCTATCTATTAGCCAATGATTTAAGAGAATCTATAAAATATCCACAATTTTAGGAGAATATTTAGGAGAGAGAATGGATAGGTGTACCATTGATGACACGTGTCACACTTTCATTAGCTAAAAAAGGGGCCTTTTGTGAAAAATGCCGGGGGAGTTTTGTAGTGTAACTCTATATATATATATATATATGGGGGATATTCAAGTGCCTTATAATATGGAAATAATCAAGTGCATCTATCCCTCAACATGTGTGGTGAGGGACACTCATTTTGGGAAAGTTTCAAGTACAAAAGGGCTTTTGTACTTTTAGAAAAGATCCCCTTTTGTACTTGAAACTTCCCCAAAAGGGGTATCCCTCACCACACATGGTGAGGGATAGATGCACTTGAATACCTCCCTATATATATACAAGTTTGAAGTGGTGCATGCGAACTCAAATAACAAGACTAGTCCAACAAAACAGACTACCCCAAAAGTCTCAAAGTGGCTAACTTAAGCAAATCGATCGTCTTACGAAGTCCACACACTTCCTTCCATTTAGAAAGGACATGGGATTCAGTGATATGTCCAGATTGTTTGTCAAGGAAGTGACTCGATTGAATGGAACACCGGTTTCGATTGTCTCCGATCGGTATAGTCGGTTTGTTTCCGCATTTTGGCAGTCATTTCAGAATTCCATGGGTACTAGGCTTCGGTTTAGTACTACTTATCATCCACAGACAGACGGACAATCAGAACGGACTATACAGACTTTGGAAGACTTGCTTCATGCCAGTATTGTTGATTTCGGAAGTGATTGGGATGACCAGTTGGTGTTGTGCGAATTTGCGTACAACAATAGTTATCACTCCAATATTGGGATGACACCATTTGAAGCATTGTACGGTAGAAGATGTGGACTCCAGTGAGCTGGGAAGAAGTTGGAACTCGAAGTTTCCACGGTCCTACGATCATTACTGAAACGGCAGAAAAGCTATGTTGACAATCGTCGGCGTGATCTAGAGTCTGCAGTTGATGATTTAGTCTTTTTAAAGACTTCTCCAATGAAAGGCACTATTCGATTCGGGCAGAAAGGGAAACTCTTCCCGAGATTCATTGGACCTTTCAAAATCTCGAGCCGAATTGGAAATGTGGCTTATCGTCTAGACCTCCCAGCAGAACTCTCTGGTATTCACAATGTGTTTCATGTTTCCATGCTTCGAAAGTATGTGGCTGATCCTTCACATGTCATTCGTCACGAAGAGATCCAAGTGTTACCAAACACCACATATGTTGAAAGGCCAATTCAGATTATAGATACTAAAGAGACAGTTCTACGTACAAGGACAATTAAATGGATCAATGTCCTTTGGGATCATCATGAGCCTAATGAAGCTACATGGGAGCTTGAGGTGCAATTAGCTTAAAAGTATCCCGAGCTATTCGTTCAGGTTTTTTTTTTTTTTTAATTTAATTTGAATTGTTTATTGATTTGTATTGAATTGTATTGCATTCGGAGGACTGAATGGTTCTAAAAGTTTAGGGGATGTTAGACCCCGTCCCGAGTTAATTGAGATTAACTCTAATTGATTGGAAATTAAGCTAATTAAATATGTTTAATTAAGCTAATGATGGTTTATGACCAAATGAAATTGAATTAGCCTAAAATGAGTGATTTAGGCTTAATGAAAGGATAATGAGTGAGGTTGAGTGAATTAAATTGAGTTTAGACTCAAATAAGAAAGTTAAGGACTTTTTTATAAATACGAATTTTCACGTATTTTGTCGAATACGACAACTCTTAATACCAACGCACGTATCTCAATGAGTACATTAACTTTCATAAGAGACTCGAATTCGTTTGATGAGAAACGGAATAAATGGACCTTCATTTGACTCGAATTGTAAATGAGAAGAAGATTATGGGCTTAAGTGCAAAATATGGCTTATATATAAATGAGATGAGTTCGTTCATCTTATTTTTCAGCTCTAGTAAACCCTAGACTCAACTCTTCTCCATTTTCTTCTTCTTTCTTCCATTTTCTCTCTATCAAGCACGAGATTGAGAGTTTGAAGGTGTTTTTGAAGAGGGCTTCATCTTCTCCATCTCCTTCATCATCTTCTTGAGTTTTCTTAGAGAAAAGACCTCAAGTTGAGAAGTTTTCTTCTCGATCCAAACTAAGAGAAAGGGGTTCTTGTCTATCACTCTTCAATAGAGGCAAGTAAATACACCTTCTATTTATTTATGTCATTGGAGTGAATTGAGTTCAAGGAACTCAATTTCCAGAGTTGCTTCAGAATTTCTGAAGCTCAAAGATTTAGTTCTAGGTGAGTTGCGGCTAGCCCTCTAGGTGAGTTGCGGCTAGCCACAGGGCTAACCGCCAGGCTAACCACCTGGAATCCAAGAATGGCGGCTAGCCGCAGGGCTAACCGCCAGGTTGACCGGCGGTAATGCATGAATTGGTTAGCTTCTGGAAAGCTAACCGCCAACTAACCGCCATATTTCGGTTAACCGAAATTGAATTTTCTGCTAGCCGTTAGGTGACCGCAAGTCTAACCGAAGTTGGGTCGGAGTTTGCATTAGAAGATAGGTCTCTGGAAAGCTGACCGCCACATTGCGGCTAACCACTTGTCCCGATTGCGGTTAACCGCCAGGTGACCGCCAAGGTGACCGCCACTGAGAAAGATTACAGATTAAATTCTGATTCTTTCTGAATTGAGGGCCTAGATAATGAGGTTAGTAGTTGTGATATCTAAACCTTCATAAGTGTTAACTAAAGTTATCGGAATGCACAATTTAACTAAAATAATGTCATCTATAGTAACACGTGCATCGATAACAAATGTTTCACTCAATTGTTTGGTTTAGATGATTGTTTCTAGAATTGAATAGAGTGGTTAATTGGATGTGAATTATGCATTTCGCACTACATGCATTTGGCACTACATAGTGGTTTTCTGAAGCTCGTTAATGAGCCACATTGAATTAAGGAATGAATAATGTATAATAAATAGTTACTAAAGGTAACAATTCATACTACAGTAGATGTAATTGGGGGCGTTCCGAAGCTCCGTGGTGACACCAGTGATCTCTGATTAAGACACTGGGAGATCCCACTTTATTGGACCGAAAGGTCATAGACTGAAAAGTCATTGAATTGAAAAGCCACTCATAAGCTATACATCGGACTGAAGAGTCCCACTAATAAGCCATTTAATAAATGCTTAATCTAAGAATGAATTGAATATGACAATTGAAATGAACAAACACATATTGCTTCCTTTGGAAAGAACTGAATTGAAGTGAAACCAATACTATGGTAGTTGCCAATATAGTTATTGTTAATACTGTAATTATTGTACAGGACATTGTCTAGAATTCTTAAATCAGTAAATTGATATAAATGACATGTATGGTCATAAAACTGTATGTACATTGTTGAACCGTCGTGTTCACGGTGTTACTGATGATATTACAGGCCCAGTTGCCCGTACCAGTCAAGCAGAGGCCGAGCCGCCAGCGCAGGATGCCCATCCGATACCCTCAGGTGGATTGATCGAATGGACTTGAATCGGAGTGTCAAAGAATATAATGTTTTTGGAAGTGTTCGATAAACACTTTTGTATATATATTCATTTTGAATTGTAAATGGTGTCCCTTGCATTGTATTTTGAATATGCAGTGGTTGACTTAAATAGGATGTAATCATGTATATTGACTTTACTTTATGTAAAGGAAACTTGTAGTTTTAAATATTTGGTCAATGTATGTATATATGAGTATTCCGCAAATTGTACATTGACAGGTAAGTATGATAGATCCCTTGTGGACTTCGTCTTAACTTCGGTTAATTCGGGGTTTATGAGAGTAAGTATAATTGACTTCGCGACCCAAGGTTAAGCCCTGATTACACTGATCTCGGGCTCGGGTCGTGACAGGTAGACAAGGCAATGCAAATATGATATATCAGACTTAGTTTAAAATGCTAATTACACCAAAGTTGAATTTGGTTTGGCAAGCATCTCGATACCAAAAGGTTGTTAGGATAAGCACACATGCCCATCCCTCAAAGCCCAATCAGAGCAAGAGTGGTCTCATTACAGTTGTATGATAAAATTAAATCTCTCAAAGATGAACTTGCTGTAATATGTTAAATCTACTGAACTGTAAATCTTATCAAGAGATCTCTCATGTATTATATATACACTAGTCAATGAGAATCAATATACAATGAGATTGATACGACTCTTACATGGTATCAGAGCCTTCGTTCGATCCCTCCTGTGGATTTTAATTCATTCATCTAGTATTGTCTATTCAAGTTTGGATCTATAAGTCTGAAGATACTTGTGTTTCTTTGTGCATATCTAAAGCCGAAGCACTACTCTTCTTCAACGTCGTGTCTTTCAGTTGAGGTTGCATGTGGGTTGTCTCTTTTGCTTTGTCCAAGCATTGATTTACACCTGTTGCTTGGTGTGCCTCTTACATGCACCCATCTTGGTTATCTACTATCTATAGAGCATCTTTCAAGTCAAGTGCAGGATTGTCTCCCTGTTACTTGATATGTACTACAGACCACTACAAATTTTAATAGTGCTCTGCTGTCTCTTGAGCACCCACCATAGCACAAATATCATTGTTTTGATACTGTGCACAGTCTACAACACTACTTGATACAATGCTCTCTCAAATCTACTTCTATATTCAGCGATTCTCTGTTGGACCATGACTACATCACCACTCTTTTCATCGTTGCACCGTGATACTGCCTCTCGTTCTATCTAGCGAGATCTGCTATTCTATCTTGTTGGGCACTGGTTCATTGTTGTAGTCTGTGTAGGTCCTTTGGTTATTGGGTATTCCCATGCTTCTTCAGGTACCCCTTCTGTCACAATTTCAATTTCAAATATTGCTAGCCTAGTCTCTATTAAGTTAGATAGAGACAATTACCTGCACAGCCTTTGCATAATTGCTCCCATCTCACCGATGGATTGACAGGTACTGGTGGGTCTCCATCTTCACATTCTGATCAAAATCTGCTCCCCCTTGCTGACTCTATGCCTGGCTCATTAACTAATGATTCATCCACATCTAGTGGGCCAATGTTGCACTCTAAATTACTGGACACACCTACTCCAGTGCCCATAAATGTCCCTCATGGTGTAGATGAGGTGTCTGGGTGTGAGCCACTTGTTATAAGTAGACAACCAGAAGGGGCACTCTCTAGTGGGTCTCATGAGGTAGCGCCACCTGTTGTGCATTCATCCCATGATCAATTGGATTTGCTGCCTCAACAATCAAAGCCACAAGCACCTGCTGGTCCCACTAATTCGGGGCTGGTCAATGCAGTTGACATGCTTCAAGAAGGGTAGGTACCCATTACACATGTGGGACCCCAAGCACAACCGCCCCTTACCTCTGATGGCTCTCAAAGACCCCATTCAATGAGGACCCAGGCTATGGATGGAATTTTTAAACCAAAAAGACTGATGGCCACACTCTACCCATTGCCTGTGGCTTTACAAACTACATTTATGTGTTACACCCCGACCCGAATTAATCGTGATTAAGCTTAATTAATTGTGATTAATGCTAATTAAGCATAGATAATTGAATTAACTAAGGTTAATGACCAAAGAGGGACAAATCAGTCTCTAATGACACATTAAGCCTAATGAAATGGAATTGAGTTGATTAGAGTGAATTTAGACTCAAACATGATGTGTTAAGGACTTTTTCGTAAATACGGATTTTCGCGTATTTCGTCAAATACGGAAATTCTTGATGCCAACGTGTGTATCTCGAAGAGTACGTCAACTTTCATAATAAACGCGATTCCATTTGACATCAAGTGGGCCAAGTGAGGAGTTATTTGACTCAAAATGTAAATAAGCTAAATGAAAGGGGGTTTTAGTGTGAAGTTGCTTATATTAGAATGAAATGGGAGAGAGATGGTTCATTTCCCATTTTCCATTCCAAGAGAACCCTAGAGCTCTCCATTTTTCTTCCTCTTCCATTCCTCTTGTTGAGAGTGAGCTAGTGAGTGATTGAGTGGTCTTTGAAGAAGGGAGCATCAACTTCATCTTCTTCCTCAAGAGTTTCCACCATTGTTGAAGAGAAAAGCTTGAGAAAAAGCTTGAGAACCATTCCCTTTGAGCTACAAGTAAGTAATGGATTCCTCTTTGTGATTTCCAAGCTCTATTAGTGATTAAGTAGTGGTTTTTAGCACCAATGACTCATGGGAGTTCATTTGGGTGTTATTGTTGATTAGGGTTTGAAGTTTTGGGGGTTTAATCTCAAACCAAGCTAGGCAAAAGAGGTTTTTGGCTAATAGCTTCTAAAAAGGCAAGTATAAACCTTGCTTGTGATTAATGTTAATCATTGTAATTGTTCATAGATTTGCTATGGTTTTATGCATTTTACATTGGATTTTGGATTGCTTATGAATGTTAATGAAGTGATTAAGGGATGTTTAAAAGTGTGGTTATTGATGAATGTGCATGGATGATGCATGAGGGGGAACAGGAGGTTCCATTTTTACCATGCAAGTTGTAGAATGTGATTAAGAAAAGAGAGGAGAAGAAGAGAGTGAACTGCACAGAATTCGGACAGAAATTCTGCACAGTTCGCTCGAGCGAACTGGGGGTTCGCTCGAGCGATCAAGGCTCTGTTTGAGGCGAAATGGGTTTTTGCGCAGTTCGCTCGAGCGAACATTTTGTTCACTCGAGCGAACAGGTTTCTGTGGGAGTTCGCTCGAGCGAACAATAAGTTGGCTCGAGCGAACAGCGTTCTGCCTGGGGTCCGCTCGAGCGAACAGTGGGGTCCGCTCGAGCCAACCTGTTGCTGGCCCAGGTACATTATTTAGTGAAAATTTTGGCTAATCGATCGGACCTAACGGTCCGACCGATTCCGGTGAATTTCGAGTTTTGGGTTTTTACGAAAATTTGGAGTGCGACTCTTACAGAAGAATGCGTTCCGATTAATTTCAAAGACTAATCGTGGTTAAACTAGATTATTGAGAATTAGTAAGGTTTCAAAGGGGTTCATTGAGCGAACCATAATTGGACATTGCCTAAGCTCCATGGGTGTTAATTAAGGGGACTTGAAATGCACATATTAAATGTAAACGTGATGTCCATCGTAAATAACACGTGCATTTGGAAACCAACGGTTACACCCGAATGGTTGTTTAGGATTGAGATAGAATTGAAATGGGGTTGAGTAAAACCATGTATGGTTAATGTTACTCTCATTGTGTCATTGTGAGCAATCTAATGAGATTGATATCATTGTCATTCCTTTCCTTTGTCGTGAAAGGAAGCATTGAGTTGAATTGGATCCATGAAGAGGATTTCGCACTGAATGTTATTGGTCATTGAGTCTGGCACTACCTAGCGATTGTATTAGAACTCCAAGTGAGTTCAATGAATAATGAATGACTAATCCTGCTGCAGCAGATGGTATTGGGGGTGTTCCGGAGCTCCGTGGTGATGCTAGTGTCCCTGGCCCGGGCACTGGTAAGTCCCACTTATATATATCCGATCATACCTTCGGGTAGTGATTGAAGCCTCCCTTTGAGGGGAGATGGTAAATGAATAAATCCCGATCATATCTTAGGATATTGATTGAAGCCTTTCTTTTAGGGAAGATGGTAATGAATTGAATGAAATACAATTTAAGAATGCTATGGTAGTTGCCAATTGGTACACGTATACTGACTGTCACTGTCTATTACTGTCATTGTCTATTATTGTCATTGTAGAATTGTCATTATTGCAATATGGATGTATTGATATACTTTATTGCAAGAATTGTTTATACATTGTTGAACCGTCGTGTTCATTAGTGTTATTGATGGCATTACAGGCCAGGTTGCCCCTGCCGGCACTGCAGCGCCCCCGGCGCCAGCGGAGGAGACCGCTCCGGTTCCTCCAGGAGGATTGATAGAATGGAACCGGCGGGATACCATCTGATGTGGTATCCGAGTGCGATCGAGCTTTTGATAAATGTTTTGGGATGATGTTTTGAGAAAATGTTCATATATTCATTTTGGAAATGTAATTAACATTTGGAAATGTAATCAATGGTTAGCTGCATAGTATTTTGTATATGCAGCATTGTTAAATGTATATGGAAAAACGATACATGTATAAGGACTTTCTTTTGATACATGTAAAGGTTAACTTATTATTGTCAAATATATATATTGTTTCCGCAAAAGTTTTATATTTGGCAGGTTCTTGTGATTGATATCCCTTGTGGATCTCGTTTTAACTTCGGTTAATTCGGGGTTTACGGGAGTAAGTATGGGTTTCACGGCTCGGCTCGGGCCCGGGTCGTGACATTATGCCAGCAGAACCCACTTGTTATTCTCAGGCAGTTAAGTCTCTTGAGTGGAGAAACGCAATGGCTCTTGAGTTTGAAGCCTTGCAAAATCAAGGTACCTGGTCCCTTGTCCTAGCTAAGCCAAGCCATAATATAATAGGGTGCAAGTGGATGCTTAAACTCAAACAAAAGTCAGATGGCACTATTGAGCGATATAAAGCTTGTTTGGTAGCTAAAGGATTTCATCAACAACCAGGCCAAGACTATAGTGACACGTTTAGCCCTATTATAAAACATACTACTGTACGATTGACACTCTCCATTGCAATTCAATTTGGATGGCCCATTCGCCAACTAGATGTTAATAATGCCCTTTTACATGGGGTTCTAACTGAAGAAGTTTATATGGAGCAACCTCAGGGATTTGTGGATTCATCGAAGCCCAGTCATGTATGTCGGCTTCACAAAGCAATTTATGGCCTGAAACAGACTCCACGGGCTTGGTATCTACGACTCACAAACTATCTTCAAAGTCTTGGCTTCATTGGGTCAAATGCAGATACGTCATTATTTGTCCGTAACTTTGAAGGTGAATTCATTATTCTGCTTATTTATGTTGACGACATTGTTGTGACTAGCAATAATTTTACTGCACTTCCTAAGTTGTTGGTTGATCTTGGCCGCCTTTTTGCAATGAAAGACTTAGGTCCTTTGCATTATTTTCTTGGAATTGAAGCACACCAAGTCAACTCCGAGTTGTATCGATCTCACCCAAACAAAATATATTTGGGATTTGCTACTCCGGACAAATATGCATGATGCCAAACCCATCAAATCACCAGTGGACTCAGGGTCCAAGCTCTCTAAGTTCTCCGGGGATCCTTTGCCATCTCCTCATGAGTATCGCAATGTAGTTGGATCATTACAATATGTCACCGTTACGAGACCAGACATTGCCTTTGCTGTTAACCAAGTCTGTCAGTATATGCATGAGCCTAGATCTACTCACTGGGTAGCTGTCACAAGAATCTTGAGGTTTCTTAAAGGCACTATTACCCATGGTCTTCGCTTTTGCAAGGGTCCCTTCAATCTTACTGCGTACACAAATGCTGATTGGGCAGGAGATCCAAATGATAGAAGATCCACCTCAGGTTATGCTGTTTTCTTTGGTCCCAATCTCATCTCCTAGAATGCAAAGAAACAGCCAACAGTATCAAATTCAAGTACTGAATCAGAATATAGGTCACTTGCTATTACTGCAACTGAGTTGTATTGGGTTAGAATGCTAATGCGGGACCTTGGACTTTTTCTCAAAACTCCACCTCTTGTGTACTGTGACAATATTAGTGCCATCTCTCTAGCCTCAAATCCAGTATATCATGCCAAAACAAAACACGTGGAAGTGGACTATCATTTCATCAGGGAAAAGGTCATGCGGGGTGATCTTCAAGTCCGATTTGTGAACTCTGTTGACCAATTAGCTGATATCTTCATGATGGGGTTAAGCTCTGCGCGCTTTCAATTATTAAAAGGCAAGCTTCATGTCACAGAAAATCCGTTTCGCTTTGTGGGGGAGGGGGCGCGCATGTTAGGATAAGCACACAGGCCCATCCATCAAAGCCCAATTAGAGCAAGAGTGGTCTCATTACAGCTGTATGATAAAAGCAAATCTCTTAAAGATTAACTTACTGTAATATGTTAAATCTGCTGAACTGTAAATCTTATCAAGAGATCTCTCATGTATTACATATACACTAGTCAATGAGAATCAATATACAGTGAGATTGATACGACTCTTACAAAGGTTAGTCCTAAAATTAGTGAGAAGGTTAAGTCGGATATAGGTCACTCCGAAGGCAGCGGACGTCAAGGGCATATCACAAACATGAATCCTGTCATCCGAAAGATGATAAACTAGCATGAATGGCTCATAATATCCTAAGGCATGATTTACATGTCTTAATTAGTTTACATAATGCCAAACAAGTGATAAGGTAAAGTGGTTACAACAACCAGATACATTAATAAGGGTGACTTGTGAGTAGATGACAGAAAGGTAAGACCCTCCAATGACTTGGAACTCCACGGTTGTATATAGGGAAGGTGATCATTTTGAGGGGATAGGCTTTTTTTTTTTTTTTTTTTTTTTTTCTTTTTTTGTCTGCCCCTTATAGGTGCGATATTTCCACTTGAGGATCTACAATTCATCCCCTGGACATGTATATGAGACTAGGGTACCAACAAAACAACCAGTGTGTGTTGGCAGCTTGCATTCTTAATAGGTATGCCCTAAGTTGGAGTTTTATTCCTTCCACTCGGAAGGAAAAAGGACCCCACAGCCCCTCATTTTGCCTGCCCATGATGATTATTATTCCTTGCTTTCATGGACTCCTATAGCTATTTAGCCACTTGTGAAAGATTCTCACCCCATTAGTTATACCAAAAGACACTCATTGTAGAAGTTTAACAATAGAAATTTCACATGCCAATCATCCATTTTCCGCATATATGCTCGGATTATTCCTTAAAAAGATGCTTATCTAACCTGTCCTCGTTTTTTGGGTAATTAGTGTGTTTCCTTAAAGGTGCAATATTAAGTGTTAGATTTGACACAATTGATCACGACATGACCGACTTGACAGGATTAAATCTGGATATTCCGAAATTTTGTTTTGTTAAAGCATATCTGATTTCATCACTTCGATCTCTTGATTACAAAATATATATAAGGTTGTTCTTAACGAAGAGTTTACAGTTTTATTCTACTTTCCTCTACTATATATGTGTGTAATTGATGGGAGGCCAAGCAAATCCAAAAAAGTGAAATCAGTTACTCTAAACCCTCTATTTATAGCTTTTTAGGACAGTTTATTTTCATGATCATTGAACTATCACTTGCTGTAGAATTACTCTCTCACTTAGCAAGTCAAAATTCAAAGAAGCCTCTTTTCTTTCCAACATATCTTTAAGTAAGCAAAAGCAAGAGAGGGTCCCATGCTGGGTCTTCCAAGGTAGGGCCCAAAATGGGTGTGTGGCCATGTGGATCACGAACCCAACAAGTCTATCATTAAGTTGTTCACCTCGCTTGATCATGTAAAGCCCATTCCTTTGCATGGAATTGAATTCCTAAAATTTCTGAAAAAAAAAAAAAAGAGTATTTCTAAGAAACAGAGGTGATGATCCATGAATAGCTAGCAGAAAATTTGTCCCTTTAATAGAAAAATGAATTTGAGGGAGCTGAAAAATGAATAGCAAGCCATCACCCTCAAATCAAATCTGACGAATGTGAAATCAGCATCTATGTACCTCTCCAACTCCATCTTCTCTTTCACTATTCTTTGTTGCAATCCGATTTTCTATAAATTTTATCTCCTGCTGTTTGATGCTGGACATGGCTAGTACTAGTGTTGCTTTGTTTTGTTCCTCCTTTCATCTAATTGAATTATGTTATAGAAAAAACTAAAGTCACAATCGATTCTTGTCAAATTATGGGAACACATCTTAATCAATTCTCTGTGATATATCATTTTGGGTCCATCATGCCGCCGTCTAGATGATAGAAATACACATGAGAATAGAAAGCAGCTACCTTAATCAATACTCTAATTTTTATTTTTATTTTTATTTTTATTTTTTTATTTTTTTTATCTTTTGCTAACGGAGGGTTTCCAACCCTTTCGAGGAACTGTGAGTTGATACCAAAACTTCTAACTTCAAAAGAGAGAAGAACCGTAGTCCAGACGACACGAAAATCTCCTTGAATTATCTCGAGTCATAAATATATATATATATATATATATATATATATATCATTAGTGGTTGGTAGGATAGTCCAATACAAGAATTTTGTGCCACTTTTCCCATTTTTCATGTCGACATCATGGTGCCAGCTTACATCTACAAATGGTCAGTTTCTTGGTCCATTGGTCCAAGGAAGAGACATGGTGTGCTCATAGTCTCGGACTTTTCCCTAATCATGACGGATGTTAGATCCAGAGTCCAGACCCAGTAAATTAGTCCCGGCCCATTGGGCTTACTATCTCATTGTCATCTCATACATCATTATAGATTATATAATGCAAAAGAAATTTTTTAATGATATAAGTATCATTATTATCATCAGTGAAGTCTTATCCTAATCAAGTGGGGTTAGTTTTATTAATAATTTTATTATGATATAATTATATATTATATGTCATCATCATGTAAAATGGGTACGGAGGCAAGAATCATATTAGATGGTAATCATAATTACTTGATTATTAATGGGGCCAACTGTACACATACCTCAATTTAATTTTGAGATGGGAGGGGAGTAGGTGATTAATTTGAGGACATTTAGGTAATGCTTGGATCGTCTTAAGTTTGGGTCTTAATGTCTTGTGTCTTAAGCGCTAAGACAAAAGAACTAAATAAGATTGTTTGGTAGGCAATACCAACATGTCTTAAGCGCTAAGATGACTTGTTATTTAAGACGAGATTTATCTTAATTCTAGGAGCTTGAAATCCAGCTTCTGGAATTAAGACCCCAACATCTTAAGCGGTAAGACACTTCAGAACTTTAAAATAATTTTAAAATTCCTGTAATAACCCTCACCAATATCAACGATTCGAGCCCTAATCTCTCTATCTCTTTTGTTGCTCCTACATTAAAACGAAACTCTTCCCTGTGCGACACCAAGCAACATCGATCTCCTTCTTCTTGTCTTGGATCCAAAGTCAAAGGTAAACTCTTTCTTCATCTTCCGTCCCTTCTTATCCCTCTTTTTTTTTTTTTTTTTTTTTTTTTTTCATTCATTCATTCATTTGGTATGGAAGATTGGATATTCGGATTTTATTGAAGTTTGATTTATTAATTCATTGTAATTTTTGGGTTTGTCCAAACTCTATTGGTTTGAAGAGATTTCGCATTGGATTCCATGTTTGGTTTGGTTAATAGGTTTGTGGAGTCTACTCATAGGTTTATGAAACAATCTGTGTATTGGGTGGGACTCCACAACTTTTCACAGCTCATATATGAAACGATCTGTGTATTCTGGGAGATATTGGACTTGTCTTTTTTTTTTTGTCTTGTTGGTTTAATTTCAAGCAGTACAGATCTCACAAGTAGCTTCGATTGAGATCATCTCCTCTCTAATATCTTGGTTGTTTTTTTTATCATTTTGGTGGTCGTTATAGTGATGTGTTTTTAGTCCCTTTATAAGCAAACTATTATTAAAGTTTATGTAATAATGTTGGTGATTATGATGTGGAACATGCATTGTGATAGTTAAAACATGTTTTTTTTTTTTTTTTTAGTTAAAAAAAAAAAAAAAAACGAGTATAGAGTGTACTGGGCATTGTCCGAGTTTAAAAAGAAACAAATTTAGAGTGTCACAAATGTTTTTCAGGCTTAAAACCATTTTTTTTTAAATGACAAAAATTACCCTTAACTTAAGACATGGATAAGATGCATTACCAAACAGTCTTATTCAATTCAGATCTCATAGTGTTCAGGTGTTGCCAAACGATCTTATTACAGAACAGCTAATTAGATCTTAAACTCGCAGCTCTAATAAGATCTTAAACTCGCAGATCTTTTTCAGACAGATTAAGACGTCAAAAACATAAGACGATCCAAACAAGAGTCTTAGGAACGACATCTCTGTCAAAATTATTTTTTTGCTGAATCACTGTCATAATAATTATTGGCTATAAAAAACTAATGTTAATTCTTAAACAACGTCATGATTTTTCGAAATACTGTAAAATAAAAGCTGTTATGATTGTGAAATTGTGATATGATTGTTGATACAATGATAGAAACAGTAATTTTTGTTAGAGATTCATTCGAATAATATTAATTTAGAGAACTCAAGATCTTAAAAATACCTAGACAACTTTCACGTAGGGCTATCAAAGGGCCGGGCGGGGCCGTACCGGGCCTAGCATTGTCCTTACTATACCGTCCAATATATGCAGGGCTAGGCCCATGTAGGCCAAAGCCCTCGGAGGGCCTACACTACTTAGGCCGTTACCCTACCTTGACGGGTAGAATCACTGCTTCCAAATTAAGAAAACAGTTTTTTTTTTTTTTTTTTTTACATTGTTGCCAAGTATGAAGGTTTGACCGAGCGTGATCTTATCTAACCTCAATTGCAAGTGGATCACTAAGAAAACATTAGGAGAATAGAAGTTGTCTTTAAAGTTTTTTTTATCAAACAAAGTCATGTGTGCTTTAGTAACTCGGCAACTACATGTATGGTTCTATTTATTCTGCTGAAGAAGGAAAATGGTAAAAGAATATGTTCTATCTCACACCTTTCACAGGAATTTTCACGTGCCAAATCATTCTAGTAAAGTCACAAAAATAAATACACTTAAAAAATTACTATTAGTAACTTTAAAAATTGAGAGTTATAATTATCTAATTAAAATGATATTTAGATCAACCCACCATAGCCTAGGTTCATGCACGTACAAACCACTTTTATGAATTGGTTGGAAAAGTCTATCGTTATTAATAAGATTACACCCCCTTTTGTACCAATAAGAATATATAAAAATAATATTAATATCTACATAAGAAGCAATAAAACAAGAAGAAAGTGATTGGAAGCAACCATGCAACACTTATTGGTTATGCATTAATTATAATAGATAATAATTTAAATAATTAAATAAAGATGAAATGAACCAAGTATGTGTGTGTGGATTTTTACGGCATTTTGTAATAGGCATATGGGTATAAAATTTCCTTCAACCCCCATTTTAATACTGCTAAGTGATTGTTATAAGAGGGCATTTTAGTGTATGTGTGTATTTACACACACGCACAAAAGAAAATATAGGGAAATGCTCTCCTAAGTTAAAGCTTAGACCAAAATTCCGTAAGCTCGCGCTTGTGGGACCCACCCATGGTCCATCCAAATGGACCAAATACACGACCTCCCTAAATTGCATATGTGCACTAACTTTCGGTCAGATCCGAATTCACTAGACCGCTTGATCAACTATGTACCAATCCGTATGTACTATTAACCATTAAACTTTTTGGACCTAGATGGAGATGATATAAACCACGGTTGTGGCTGACTTTTTTTTTCAAAGAAGAGGGTCGCAGGGAGTCCTTGAAACTCCCATCCCCATTCCCATGTGGGTCCTCAGGTGGGCCCACCACACACTTGAACTTACCTTATCCTAAGCTTTAGTGCAATGCGAGTGTGTGTATAATATATATATATATATATTACACTCTTACGATAGTTACTCTTACAGTACTATGATAGTAAGGGGTGGGACCCTTACATTTAGGCCGTTGGCATTCGATATTAATGTGAGTACCCCTACCCTTACTCTCATAGTAACTCTCACATGAGCATCTTCATATGTGTGTGTGTGTGTGTGTATTTGGATATGGATGTGAGGGCCCCCACCCAATCTCTCATTTAAGGTGAGAGATATCTTTCATAGTAGCATTTCTTATTTAAGGTGAGAGATATCTTTTCACAGAAACATCTTTATATATATACATATATATATATGTATTTAGATATGGATGTGAGGGCCCCTACCCAATCTCTCATTTAAGGTATATATATGTATTTAGATATGGATGTGAGGGCCCCTACCCAATCTCTCATTTAAGGTGAGAGATATCTTCAATAGGAGCATTTCTCAAATATGGATGTGAGGGCCCCCACCCAATCTTTCATTTAAGGTGAGAGATATCTTTCATAGGAGCATTTCTCATATATATATATATATATATATATGGAGAATATTCATGTGCATTCATCCCTCACCATAGGATGAGAGACACTTACATAATTGAAAATATTCATGTGCAAAAGATGAAAAGTTATATATGGTCAGACGCAGAAAAAGCAAAAAAAGAATATTCATATACAAAGAGAGAAAGCCATGTAAGTGTCCATCACCCTATGGTGAGAGATGGATGCACATGAATGTCCCCCTATATATAGAACAAAGAAAAGTATGAGAGCCAGGCTAAAGCCGAGCCGGGCTTGTATTATACAAGCCGGCCCTACAACTCTTCCTTAAAAATAGAAGCTCTCATTTTAAGGGATTTTTTAGGGCAGGTTCGGGCCCCCTTATCTCAGGGCCAAATTGACGGGCCTAGTTCCTCATAATTCTAGATAAACTATATTACACTATGCAGCATCCCATTGTCGGTATGGATTGACACACGACACACTACCAAGTCCCTTTACCAAAACAATAGGGGATGGATCCTAATTGCTTTTGTGTTGAAGGAAGAGTCAGAATCCCCTATGTGGTTTTCCACACGCTTTCAATGAGTAGGATGCGAGGAGAACTACTTGGGCCTGCCTATTCATAATTCAGACCAATCAAAATGAATATGATCTTCTCCAATGACATATCCTCAAATATTACTTCAATAGGAGCAGGTTCTACCATAGGATTCAACACATGATTGATAACGTAATTAGCACAATGTTATGCATTATTAATTATATGTATTAAGCACTATATCAATCATGTGCTAAGTACTATGGAGGGACCGACTCCTATTAAAGTGAAATTTGATGATACTACATAGGAGGGGGTGATATTTATCTTGACCTGTCCATATAATCAATAGGTGGGGCCCATGATAGAGTTCCACAAATACCACTTATGGGAAGCATGTGGCAGACCACTCATGGGATCTGGACTCGAGGGAAATGCTTGCCCACTGAACTACCGGTGGAGTGGCAAATTCTTTAAACTAAGAGCTTAAAACTAAAATAGAGTGCCTGTCACTTGGTGCAAGTTGAGGTCCAAGACTTTTATACTGATATTCTTTATCTATAATATTACATATGTGTGTATAAGATAATGCTAATAGTTGACATGGACTGTATAAGGGTCGATCCAATATACTCGACCCTTCCTTACTTAAAAATAGGTTCAGACATGGACTATTTAGGTCCTAGTGCACTCTAGATCTGTTTTTCATCTAGGGATGTCAATGGATCTCCAATCACTCTGATATTTGAAAAGCCCATGAGCCTATTTGGAAAAATTACTAATACAGTAGTGTGAAGTAAAAGGTCAACTCATTATATAAGAAAAAAAGTGATGATTAAACCAAACAGGAACTGATCTACATAGGATTGAGAGGAATTAATTGCTCCATCTCAACTTGTTCATTTCCCTTTAAATTGGGATAAAGTTATGGATAGATAGATCATGATCCTATCATTTTACCCCTCAACAATCTTTTTTTCCCTCTTTGTAAAGAATGGAACTTTGTTTTGGGATGACGAGCAACCCACGGACCCCCTTGTGGTTGATCAGTAAAACCCTGGATACACAACACCGCCCATTAGCATTGTGTATTAGGTAAGGCCCCAAACGGTTCGAAGCCAAGACCGCTAGCTCATTTCTAGACTTCCTAACCACATGAACAATTTAAGTGTGGATAGCAATTTAACTGTGGGAAAGAATGGAACTTTTAAAACACAAAAGGGAGTTTTGGTCTTTTACTCATAAAAAAGACAACTCATCAAATCACTAATAAGGTATGCATTATGCTGTGAGTTTCTTCCTTCTATTCTTTCTATTTCTTGCCAATTATTAAGTCTTAAGATCCTAATCCTTTCAAAGTCTGAAATTCATAATCACCATAGCTCGTTTAATTTATTATTAGATTTTGGGTTTTTTAACATTTTACTTCAAAACCTGGATTAAGTTAAATCTAATATAATTCCTGAATAAGAAGATTCAGGTTGCTATGAATAGAGGTGCTTAAAAGTTTTTTCTATACTCATTACATGTGAAAGGTTTCATCAATGTTAGTGGCTTTATTAAAGTTTTAGAAAGGATTTGGACTCTATACAATGGGCGAAAAATCAAAGAACTTTTATAAACGTCAACCTCATATTACGATCTAGACATTTATTTAATTTAAATGTTTAATTAAAATCATGTGCTCATGATGAGTAGAAATGTTAAAATAATGCAATTTACGATTCCTCTAAGAGTATGTTTGGTAACAAACGAGGAATCCATAGATCTGTTGATTCTTCACTACCACTGGAACAAAGACTCCTCGTTGGAGATTTGTAGAGTTGAAGATTTCACATTGATATTGGTGTTTCTCAATGTACATAGCTGAGAAAAATAGATTTTGCTGTGCAACGACACTTAAGTGAGGATTTTCAAGTCTTATAGAGGGTGGTCGGATCTGAAAATCCTAGCAAATAAAGATTTTCATTCAACCAAATTCTTAGGAATTTACAAATGCCAAAGATGGATTTACCACAACTTTCGGAAAATCGAAAATTTTTTCCTTAAATATTTAGTTGACAAATGTGACCTAAGAGAAAATCCTTGTTCCATCACTGAAACCAAAACTACTAAATTTCTAACTGCACATCTTTCTGCGAGATAAAGTGGAGGCCGTGCACATAAATTGGAGGCCCTGCACACCATCTTTCACCATAGCTTCGTGCGAGATATACGCGGGGAGCAAATGCCACTAAAAAACAATACATTGATATATTTGTACAGAAATCAAAGATGTAGCCGTGCATGGTGTTTTAGTACATGCTTTTAGATGAGATTTGGGCAACTCGGTGCAGCAGAGAACCAAGTCAGGTTCATAGTTAACTTAGCTGCAGATACATCATCCATTGAATGGAGCCTTAGACATCTTCCCAGACATCGAAACAATATAAGCCAAAATAACCAGAAGTCGATTACTCTACCCTTCTCAAATCTCAATCTAAATTTTAAGGAGACTTTTACACTACACAGCCGGGTCGGTCGGTCCTCTTTGTGCCAAGCACAGACCACACCAGTGACAGCACACCCGTCCACATTTCCTCCAAAAGGACGAGTCGGATAAGCGAAGCTCCTTCCGCATATCCCACCACGTGGACTTTCATTCAAACTCTAAGATTAAGATACCACCGTATATCCGCTTCAAATGTGCCCCCAACATTATAACTCATAAGAAAAACCCCCACTACCCTTATATAAAAAAAAAAATTCACCGAATATTCCCCTTAAATCCCCACACTGCAGGAGTACCCATCAAAAATACTCCTCTACATCAATCCTACAATCCCCATCATATGAGCTCTTTACACAGATCGAATTAGTGCAGATTGGGCCAAATCCGTTACCTACAGATTGACGGATTTGAAATCCGTCACCAATCCTTGGCTGTTAAAACCTGATCCGATTGGATTAATCCGTTTAATTTATTGTTAAAAGAAAACTATCAAACATGTTGTAAATATATTACATTTTGATCACTTAGATTTTTTTCCTTATTTTAAATTTAGATATTTTAATTTATATTTAGACTCCTTATATTTTTTTACTTATATTTAATGTCAATGGACCGGATTGGATTGAATCCACAGATTGAGGGTGAAATTCGTCACCGGATCGTTGCTAACAGATTATAAAATTTTCAATCCATCACCAATCTGTTTACCTTTGGATCAGATCGGATCGAATTTACGGATCAACGGATTTTGTGTGCACCCCTACAGTCCTCCTCATGGACCACATACTAAAATACTCCTCCGGACTATCATACCGTTTCCTCACAACAGACGAGAAGCTCTTGAGCTGCCGTACGAGTGCCTATATAAAGCAATGACTTCATTCTCTCGTAAACATGTGAACATACATCCCACACACAGATTTTTAGTGCTACTAGACTGACTGTATATAAAAACCGCCGTTTGGTTCTCCTTTTCTCGTACACAAAACCATACCATCAAGAAGAAAGAGAAACCCGGCAAATGGCGGTCTTCATGAGGACGAAGCGCGTCACAGACCCGCTCGACGACCGGGTGAAGGCATGCCTCTGCGGCAAGGATCACCGGAAAACCGGCTATATCAGCAGCAGCGGGAGCGAGCACGAGGCGGAGGACTCCACCTTCCTATCCGATCTTGTCGACGGCTTCTTACAAGACGATCCCGGATCCCGCGAGCCCGAAAAGAGCTCGGACGATTCGGATGGAGAAGGATCCGGTCTCGACCCGACGGGTTCTCTGAAAGATGTTCTTCACAATCCGACTGCTGCCGACGATAGCTTCCGAGAGAAGCTTCTCTCTCGCGTTTCGAAAGCGGTGGATGAGTACTCTGCTTCGGGTCTGAGATCGGACCGATCGAATCTCCGGCGGGCGGTGATGGCGTCGCTTAAGGATTCCGGCTACAATGCCGGGATCTGCAAGACGAGGTGGGAGAGTTCCGGCAGAGTCGTCGGCGGGAAGTATGAGTTCGTGGATGTTGTTAGGAAATCGGAGAAAGGAGAGTCGCAGGGTCTGAGGTATCTGGTCGAGGTGGATTTCGCGGCGGAGTTCGAGATCGCCCGGCCGACGGCGAGGTACTCGCGGGTGGTGGAGATGCTGCCTCGGATCTTCGTCGGGCGGCCGGAGGATCTGAAGCGGGCGGTGCGGATCGTTTCGGAGGAGATGAAGAGGAGTCTGAGGAGCAGGGATCTGCATCTGCCGCCGTGGAGGAAGAGCCGCTACATGCAGGCGAAGTGGCTTGGTCCGTACAGGCGGACGGTCGGTCAGGTTCAGGCGAAGGCGCCGGCGTCTTTCGACGGAGAAATGATCGCCTCGAGATGTCGGTCGGTCGGATTTCATGCCGGTTTCGTTCTTCCGGCAGAGACTCTGACGACTTGAGATTAGAACTTGAAAGAATCGCGGTTTTTGTAAAACTTTCTCGATTTCGATATATTTGGGTTTTATTAGGGTTTTGGGGGGTGGAGTGTTACGCGGCGCACGGTAGTGTCGGGCCATTGGGGAGAGAGTGGCAGCGCCGCGTGTACATATGGTAGGACCTGTGGGTCTGCTTTTGTTTATTAGCTGACGTAAGTGTCAGTGGCAGTGTCGATATTTATTATATTACTGATGGTGGAGTGTGAGAGATTGTACAAAGGAAAAGGAGAGGGGCTGGTCACTTGGCCTGTCTGTAGTCAGTGTGTGGATAATGTTTGATGGAAATGACTACTTACATAAAAGCAAAAGGAAAAGATGAGAAGAGGAGATGGTAGCCTTGGGGCGTGGACATTCCTCGAATGGATAAGTATATGCTTTTTTTTTTTTTTTTTAAGAGGTTTTTTTATGTACCCCCTAAGGTTTATGAGATTTATAAATAGGCCTTTATGATTTTGATATTAACATATAGACTTTCTATTTTTTTTTTATTTTAATATCTTTCATGTCCTCAAAATCAATAGCTAACCAACTATCAAAAGTTTTTAACATGAAATGACACATTTGCCTATCTCTTTATCCTTATATTGTTAAATTCAAAGGCATTTATTTTTCTTTAAAGTTTATAACATTGATAATTACATTTAGTAAGAGAAAATAATCGTATGTAAATTTATTTTTATCAACAGATGGCATATTTCATTAAATTCAAATCTACTTTAATGATAATCAATACACGTGCTTATAATTAGTTACAATTTATCCAATTCATGCTCGACCCATCATTAAATTGATGAAAGTTTTAAAATACATAATTAAGCTTCATGTGCATTAAAAAGTTACTGAGAGAGACTTTTGGGAATAGGGATACAATAATGGAATTTTGTTAAATAATAATATACTCATATTTGCTTAATTGATATAAAGGCAAAGTTGTCGTTTTTATAAAAGTTCAACACAAATCCCATAGTCATTACTCATTTTCATTAAAAATACTGATTTTGGGGCATGATATGTATTAAAACGAAATGATAGGGACCTATATGTAAATACTAAAATCACATAGGCCTATTTACAAATTATATAAACCTTAAAGGGTATATACAAAAAAAACTCTTTTTTTGTAGGTTTTTACAAAAAGATCCCTGTATTTTTACATAACCCAAAAAAAAAAACCCTGCATTTTACCTTTTAACTAAAGCCTCCCTTGACTAACAGGAAACTTTAAAACCGTAGTTATGACTTTCCACATTTTTTGTTTTGACTAATTTATCCTTTGAAAAACTCATGAGAATTTTACCAAAGAAAGCCGCACCCATTTACAAACCGCTTCCTCCCAGTTTCCTCTTTTTCTTTAACATGCCCATTGCACGTTTGAACACAAATCCACTGTCAACATCGAACAAACCCACTTAAACTACTGATGCTAAACCGGGAACCATTTGTCTAGTTCGGATTCTGCGATACTCATTAAGAAAGTACTCATCATAATCTATGATGCCCAAATATAAAAAGAATACGGTAGGGACACGCTATGGATACGACAGGGACACATAAAAAGTGAAATATCGGCCGGACACGATACGACACGATATTTTGCCCACTTTAAAGTATCCATGCATCATAGATCATAATGCTCACTCCCTGTCATGAAGATACCTACATGAATCGATCAAGGAAAACATTTACAACTTGATTTTAAAGATAGCAGATAATTAACAGACTCAACCATTAATTGAAGCTATATATCAAACAATGACTCGTAACAAATCTCTCTGTACCTTCCTCTCAAATTCTAACTAAATGGCACCATGGTATTCATTATCAGCCAAGTAGAAGTGGATTGGCCGCATCAGCTTGGAATCTACACCTGTTGCCTTAATTCAACCCCAAGCCTTCTCTGCATGAGGCTTGTGGGGAAATGATTGAAGAGCCCTTACTCCGTTCTTGATGGGGCTTATGAGGACAAGTATGATCGAAACGATTCTTCTCTAATTTTCTTTGGTGTTAGAAGCTGGAGGTTTACGAGTGTTTGCTAGTTTTAGAAGTTGAAATATGCATTTTATGGAAGATCAAAGCAGATGAAATCTATTGCAGCACCCATAATTACCGACCATTACTTCAATTCATAAGAAAATGAGTTTCTATTTTGTAACTTCTAAACACTTTTTTCACATATATTTTAGTTTGTGGGGTGTGGCTCGGTACGTATGACTCCACCTGCGCGCAACTCGGCAGACTTCACTCAAATCGAAGGTGACCAGCCGACCAGGTCGCCCTCCATGTTTTAGTTTTAAAACCTTGATTGACACTGCTCGCATACCTTCAAATCCACTGCCAGTACCAACTTCAAATGTCTTGGATGAAAGCACTGACATTAATAGAGCTTTTTGCAAGCTAAGAAGAGCATGTGAACCAAGTCCCTAATACGAAGAGGGATTTTATATGTATTAGAAATATTAGGATGACAACCCCTCCACGACTACACCCAAATTTCGATACTAAGAATTAAAATAAATGTAGCAGCAAATTGACAACTTTCACACTTTAAGCAGCAGTTGCTAAAAAAAACCAACAAGTTACAGACTACAGAGTACTAAAACTGTATGCAGTTGAGAGTTTTTTAGAGTGCAAAGCGTAGTTTCATTCCTGAAGGCTTTGATTCCTTCGAATCACTTATGGCAACTGAGATTTAAAATTCAGAAAGGAAGGTAGCTAGAAGTCCCCTTGGATCGGTCCTTGTGCAATAGTTTTGAAACTATGACACCTCTTCATGTTCTTATGCATGGATTGGAAGGGGAGCAATCATTTAATCTTGTTTGGGCCCACTGATCTTCTTTATCAGAACCTCTTCAAAGGTCAAAACTACCGACCCCAAACCCCATCCGCCATGGAAACCGAAACCCCAAACCTACTTATACCTTCAACACCAAGGCTGCCTCGCTCCCATCTCTCCTCTCCACCTTGAGTTTTTCCCAGGGGCAAATTAGTCCAAAACAAAAATTGCAGACAATCATAGCAGCTGCTTTAAAGTTTACCTTTAGTTACGGGAGACTTTAGTAAAAAGATAAAATATACGGGCCTTTTTTATGTTACGTGAAAAGATAGGGACTTTTTTGTGAAAAAAACTCTTTTTTCTTTAGAGCAAAGTATCATGCTGGATCATGTGAGATTAGGATTGGTGTAGATTGATGTGGGGTTTCTATGTATTTGAAGGGATTGAGTTGATGAGAAGGTTGGTCCTCAACAAACTCAAATAGGGTAACGGAAACGTGTGTGATCCTGAATTTTTACTGTTTGCTTTCTACTAAAAACTTCACTTACTCACAATCCAACCCACATACTCAAGTTTACTAAAAAAAACCATAGTTGTTGATTTGTTTGAATCCAATGGTATTTCATTTTATTTTTTTTCTTTTTCTTATGAGGGTGTTCGGCCTTATTCGATAAGCAACTGTTTCTCCTTGGGCACATGAATTCGCTGTCTCTCGTACCCACCAAGTAAGTCAGGTTTTTGCATATGCGGGCAAGTTGCGCGAGGGAGGCAGCACGAGCTCGAGACGGTAACCTTATGTTTGAAAGCCATGGTCCTAGCCAACTGCTTCACACCAGACTTGTTTTGTGAGGTGGACTAAAAATAAAAAAGAATTGACTGCCAAATTAAGAAGCAAAAAAGTGGAGGGAAATAGGAGTAAATGCACCCTTAGATAATTTTGTACCTTTTTTAGAATACTTTTTTTTTGTCATTTTGTGTTTTTTTTTAGAGAATTTTAGGATTTTGTGAATTAAAAGTAGCTTTCTTGTCCTCTTATGCTTTTACAACTAACTCCCTCCAATATCTTTTTTTCTAGATTTGACACACTATTTCATTTTTTTTTACTCCACTCTACAAACAAACAGGCTGAAGGTTCAATGGTCATGGTTGCTAATTGAGCAAATTAAACTTTGTTTGATGATATAAAGAAATCCTGATCAAAATGATGATATTTAACTCTAACTATCAAATATATTTATTAAAGATTATGGATCTACCTTCCAAAAAAAAAAAAAGAATATTATTAGTAAGGCTAAGATTGACAAATATATCAAGATGGTGATCTTTTAGCCAGGGGGAAGAGGGGGTGTTTAGGATACATTCAAAACATAATATCAATATATTTGAACATTGTTAGATTTTAGATTTTATGATTATATAATAAACATATTATCATAAATGAAATTATGTCAAGGGTGATATTCAGAAATTTCACAAATTTCATTAAACCCTAAACTGAAG
The DNA here is from genome assembly GCA_003546025.1 of Camphora micrantha. Lineage (NCBI taxonomy): Eukaryota > Viridiplantae > Streptophyta > Magnoliopsida > Laurales > Lauraceae > Camphora > Camphora micrantha. The sequence goes on along the minus strand of QPKB01000003.1, from coordinate 29,172,789 downwards.
TGTGTGACATTTCAAAGGATCACTATGTCGAAAACAAAAAACAGATAGATTAAAAATAACTGATCGACATATTATGGGACCCAATAATTAGCAATTAACAATAGAATGATCTAATGGTCGTACTCGTACTATTAAAATGGGAATCATGTACTACATCAAAAAATAATAGGACCCACCAACATTCATAATCACAGTAGGACCCATCCAATATTTTTAATTGTTGTATAATTTATTTAATATTTGAAATCAAACTGAACGCATCAAATGACTCTTATTACATAAGAATCAACCTATCATTTATATAATAATAATAGAGATCATGGTGGACCCCAGCCTTCTAATATTAGAGATCATTTTTATTGTTGTCACACAATCCAGTGTTGTTTGAGTCATCGCAAAGGGACCTGTCTAATGTTAAATGATTGAGCCCTCCTAATGTAACGATTGTAGGACCCAGCAAGTATTAGAAATCAAGAAGGGGCCAATCTAATTGTGGCAATTATGATGGGACTGATCAAATGTTAGTGATCTTGATTGGAACCATGCAATGTTTATAATCACTACTAGCAAAACATGCAAGCGCTTAGCACGAGCAATATAATTTATAATATTAAAAATAATAAAATCATTAAATTATATTTATTCTAAATTATATTGAGATAGTAAAAATCGCAATCAAAATTAAAATCTATAATAATAATAAAAGAAAACACCACAAGTATGCAACATGAAAATAAAAGCCAATAGACAATCCAATAATAAAAATCGCTTAGAAGAAACAAATTAACCCATAGAAACTTATTAAGTAAAAATAAAAAAATTAAATAAAAATAAAATGAATTAATAAATTAATGAAAATCTATCACCATGAAAACTATTCCCATCAAATGCGGAAAAAATAATAATAAAAAACTATCATCGAAGGGATGCAAAGTTATCCATTGAGATTGAGAGAACGTGCATTATGTGGAAAGTTAATTTCTTAGAGAGCGCCCTTGTTTAAAATTCAAAGTTCTGGATAAAATCAATTTGGTAAGCATAGAGGTTTAAGTTTGAACTGGAAAGCATGCTAAAGAGTCCAACTCCCTTGAGCATCCTTTTAGAAATGCACAAAAGAAATCCCAAATGGACACAAAGAGGAAGAATGGAATGGAAACATGTACTTACCAAAGTATAAATGGAACCAATGTGGGGTAAAAAAATCCCTAAAATTTATTTATGAAATCTGAATTAGAACAAAATTTGAAATCCCAATTGAGCTCCAATATCGCAATCAAATATTTAAAAAATATATAAAACTAACATGAATTAAAAAATATAAATTAAGTTTAATTAGCATGTACAAAATAATTGATTTTTTAAAGTTTTAGTTTATTAAGAATTTATTTTGATTTAAAATCTTATTTATTCTCCTTTATATAATTTCTTTATTCATGAAGAAAGTTTCGTACTTATAAACTCTATTAACAATTGAAATGTGATTTTTATTTTCCTAAACCAATTAAAAATAGCTATTACAAAGATATAATTTATCTAATATGATTAAGATATAGCATAGAAAATATCTGAAAATTATTCTTATTTAAAAAGAAGAACAGAAGAAAGAAAGAAAAGGGTTGAATGTGGAGTTTGCAATTGGAATTAAAACCAATTTAATGTTGGGAGTTATATTGAGACTCATTTATTGTTTATAATCACAAAATATAAGAACTATCTGCGTTGGGAATTACAGTGGGACCATTATGATATGTAGAAATGTGTGGAGATATGCCCTATTCCTTTCAAGTGTGCTTTTATAGGTTTTCATATAAAAGATTAATTTTACATAATTATCCTTGAATAATCTAATAAGTAGTTTTTTTAGAATAATTAAAATATTGTATAATACTTATTTAGCCAAAACCTACTTTTCAAGTGAATATATTATTATTATTAGAGTAAATTAGCGAAAGGTCCCTCAACATGGTCTTGTAAGGCTTTCAGTCCAACAACTTTTTCTCTAAGGCCTATAGTCCATACAGCTGGACATATTTTGGTGATAGGTCCCTAGATACAATTTTCATGAATGATTTTCCCTTTTAACTGTTTTAGGTATAAAATTTTAAATTTTCAAATCTTGTATTCTCCCTCTTCTTCTTCTTCAACCCAGACACATTGAATCGGTGCTTAGGGCATAAAAGAAACAGAGGAAAGATTAGTGGGCCACGGGCTCGGATTTTTGTCACAATTGCTCTCCAAATCCTCAGATTATAGAACGGGAATAGGGAGAGGGCACCCTGATCCAAGTTGGATCCCACACTGGAGCAGATTGATCACCGAGAAATTCATATCCCCTAGAGATTTTAGTATCTTATCGGTCAGCCAATTGTGGGAGAGGTAGAGATCCGGTATGGAGCCCTTGAATCGGCCGTAAGCTTCTGGTATGGAGCAGATCGGCCGGTTGTGGTCGAGGTGGAGGGTGTTAAGCTTGGTGAGCTTGGTGAGGCTTGGAGGGATGTAGCCGGTGAGATCGTTAAAGGAGAGATCGAGATAGTCAAGATTTGGGAGAGTGGTGAGAAAATCTGGGACGGGACCAGAGAGATTGGTCCAGCTTAGACGGATCACGGTGAGGTTTTTGAGCTTGGCGATGGCCGGCTGGATGTGGCCGGTGAGGTTGGAGAGCTTGTGGAAGATAAGGGTCTTCAGGTGGAGGCGGCCGTCAACATACGGCTGGATTTCGCTAGAATCTCTCCGCCGAAGATGGTGAGGGCGGTGTTGCGGTTTGTGATCCCATTGCATTCTAGCTGGTACCACTTGCTGCAGTCAGTCTTGGGGTTCCAAGACGTGAGGAGGTAGGTGTAAGGCCCCACTCTTGGCGGGTCCTCATTTTGAATTTGAATATTATTAATTATAGTAATAGTAGAATATTTGTACTAATTAATAAGGATTAGGTAGATAGATATTTTCTTAAGTTTTAGCCCATTTTAAAGGATTTAGGTATATTGTGTATTTTATAGAATCTATATAGTGTCTTTTATATTTTTTTATAGGGTTTTAGGTGTTGAGGCCCTTACTAGTAAATATGATTTTATAGGTGGGGTTTTCCACACTTGAGAACATTCTAGAACCTCTACCAAAGGACCTAAATGCCCATGTCCTTATCTACATCCCTATACAAACAAAAATGTCATTTTAGTAATTGTCCAAATGCTATCCTATATAAGCTAAACTATTGCATTGGGAATAGAACCCTAAATTCACTCTCATTTATCTCTCATTTCCAAAAAAAAATTAACTAACTTTAGAAACCCTAGCTAAAACCCTAATTCCAAAACCCTAGCTCAAACTCTAATCTAGAAGAAGATTGCCTCAATTTCAGCTATAACCTATCTCAAGTTGCTCATCTCTTCTTCTTTTACAAACCAAGGTAAACCTCTTTCCTTAGTCCAATTCCCATTTGATTCTCTAGGATTCCTTTCTTTTTAGACTTCCTTTCTAAGTCTTGGTTCTCTTGTGGATTAGGCATTAGGTTCTATAGATTGGATTGGTTTGGGTGTGAGAAGGTCATTCGAGGTTTGGACAGGTTGGATTGCTTCTTCTTGTTATTTACCTTTGCAAATTCGGATTTGAGGCAAGTGCAATATACTCACTTAGCATAGAATGCATGTTTACTGTTTTTAATTCCGAAATTTCATTCCTATGATGTTAGGATGCTTAGATTTACCTTTGAGCTTGTGTTTATAGATTTTGGCCATTGATGGATGGATTTTTCTCATTTGGAAGATCAATGGCCCATTTATTATTGGATGGTAGATAATTGAAGTGCTCTTACTATTTCTGATTGTTTATATGATGTATGGAAGTGGTTGAAGCTGGTTTGCAAGAGAGATGGATTGAAGAGGAAGAAATCCAGTTTTCTGGAATTTTGTTGTAGGTACGTGTACTCGGTCAACCGACCTACGGTCAGGTCGACTGAATACACTACAAACTGAGAAATTCAAGTCTCAGTTAATTTCTGAGAAAGTCTCAGGAGAGGTCGGTCGATCGAGCACACAAGAAAACTCAGAGATAACTGGGAGTTGGCATTCTCACTCAAAACCAAAGATACAGTGCTCTCGATCGACCCAACCTCAGCTCGATCGACCGACAACACAGGGATTCCTCGGAGATGACTGAGAGCTAGGACTTCTTTTTCTTCTGGATTCTTGTGCACTCGGTCGACCGACCTGGCCAGGAGGTCAACCGAGCACACAGAGAATTTCAACCACTTGTTTATGCCTACCAAGTGACTATCTACAGTCCTCGGTGTGCGCGGTCGATCGACCAGGCCAGGAGGTCGATCGGGCACACTGCACTGGGGTCGATCTAGGAGTCAACACCCTAATTTCCCAGTGCACTCGATCGACCGAACTCTATGCTCGATTGACCGAATGCACTGTTTTCAATGAATTTCATGTGATCAGTTGTGGGGCCCATTGACCATCCAAATAGACTTCCATTGATGTGCCAAGCATGAGTCAATGGTGTGGCTCAACCTTGACTCATGGGAACTACTAAATAGGGTCTTGGGGTTCGATTTGACATCGATTCGATCCTTAAACGTCATCGAAAATGCCCGTAACTTCGAGAGCATCAAATACAGTATCCTTGGCATCTGAAACTTCATTTAGAGATCCAATTAATTAAAATGGGCCTAGACTTGAATGTGGACCATTACCTAGAATTGGACTTTGTTGTTTCTTCCTTTGATTCTCTAATTTAGAGGTTTATTACATTACTGTCACTCTTGTGTCCTTATCATTGCTTTGTACATGTTAATTAAATGGAAAATAAAGGACCCGAACCTAAGATTACTTAGAGGTGACCTAGTGATGTGATTGGGTGAACTTTGACCTATGTGTGTCTAGGCATGGGCTTTTTTATGGCCTAAGTTTGGATGTGTGGAACCCTAGGATGGAGAGGTGGTTGTGACTAGACTTGTGATTCACTTTGGATGAGAATGGATAGATTAATATAGGATTGAGATTGGTGATCTTTCATGGACTATTTAGATTAAGGCTATGGCTTGATTGGCCTTAGTATGGATCCAATTATTGGACTTGGACTGCATTCCATGATGTTGAAATTGGTACTTGGACCTCTTAGGGACTTGTTCACGCAAGGTATTACACGGACCTATATTTGTATTTATTTAAGTCGGCATGAGCATTCACTCAGTTGTTCTAAGCTCAGCATGTTGACTGATCATCACTTGTAGGAGTTATTTATAAGTGTTGAGTGGGCTATCATGATGAACTATATTTTAGACGGACGGTACGATACTGGGTCCAGTCTCTTGAGTGCTGAGTGGTGAGTGTTTGAGATTGATGAGTGATTTGCGGGGTTAGTCATCCCTAGCACTTGTAAGATTTCCCCACCGCGATTGTGTTCAGTATGGGAGGGTCGCGGTATAATATCTCGCGGTATCCAGCTTGTGTGAATGTGTCATATTGTGTTGATTGATTAGCTTATCTTATTTTCCGATTCTAAATGTGTATATTGCTCAATTACCTAGCCTAGGTACCTTGGATATTCTTATTGATCATATTATTGTCTCTATTCTTTTGATGCATACAACATATGTTATTTGTATACTGTAACTTGTTAGATCTTTAAATCTGACCTATTCTTGGTGCTTAGGATTTGACCTCGACTACAAGGACGGTGCGCTTGCGCTCGTCGAGGCGCCCGTAGCCGGTGACTCCGGATGGGGACAAGCCGACTAGGAGGTCGAGCTGGAGGATGGAAAGTCAGCACTGGGGGCTTGCGTGTTTATCTTTCTTTTAGGTTCGAGTGTCTTTATGTTGTGAGCAGGGAGATAGTCTGATATGTTTAAAACATGTTCTTAATTACACTTTCAGATTTAGGCTGGATTTAAGCCCCGCTACACTTGATATATCTTTATGATACCTTATGTTTCCGCTTTGCTCTTTACGCTTCTGCAAATTTCAACCATTGATTATATGTTGGTCAAAAAGTTTTAAATTGGACCTCACTGTGGACCTACAATCTTGAAAGTTTTCGGATTTTCCGGGAAGTAGCGAGCCAACTTCGAGTACCTTGACGATTTTCTCGGTATTCAGAATTAATGCGTTATAATAGGGGTTGTTGAAAGATTTCTTGCTTTGGAGGGGTAGTCGAGGAGGCAGTTGTGGAGGGCGTCTGCATCGAACTTCCTGGTGGCAGTCCACTAAGGGGAGTCGAAGTCGGTGATGACGTCGTTGGCGATGTTGGAGGAGAGAATCCAGTTGTCTCTGTTGCAGAAGCAGAAGGACGAAGAAGAGCAATTAAGCTAGTCCCAAAGCCAGTGTCATGTTTGGGTTAGGTCAAACTCGACCCAGAATCAGAACCCTCTTTACGACTTGTATGTGGCAAACCGATCTCGCGATCAACAGTAGATCTGTGATGCAGCCGATAACCCTTTTCAAAATCTGATCTAATCTCCTCTGTGCTCCATTGATCTATCAAATTTATCAAAATTTTTATTAAATTTATCTGAGTTTTGAGTTTTTTTCAAATTTATTTGAGTTTTGCACAAATTTATCTGAGTTATGCAACAAGATTTTCTTAGTTTAATTTGGACAAATCTAGTTGAGGTTTTGGCAAATTTATCTGATTTCTGAAACAAATTTATCTGAGTTTTGGACAAATCTAAATAAGTTTTTGGCAAATTTATCTGAGTTCTAGAACAAATTTATCTAAGTTCTGAACAAATCCAATTGAGTTTTTGACAAACTTATCTGAGTTATTGGCAAATATATCTGAATTTCTGAAAAATTTATCTCCATTTTGAAAATTTTAATTTAGGTTTTGAACAAATCTTTCTGTGTTATTTTGCAAATTTATCTAAGTTTTTTGACAAATTTATTTGTGTCTTTTCAATTTTATTTGCATTTTTTCAAAATAAATTTAACTGAGTTTTGGAAAAAGTACTTGAAATTTTGGAAAATTTTTCTGAAATTTGAAAAATTAGTTTATCTTAGTTTTTGGCAAATGTATTTGCATTTTTTTAAATTTATTTACAAATAAGAATTTTTTTTTGTCTTTTGAAGTTAATTTGCAACTTTTGGAATTTATTTACATTTTTTGAGTTTTATTTGGATCTTTTAAAATTTATTTACATCTTTTGAAATCTATTTACATTTTTTGAATTTTCTTTGGATCTTTTGAAATTTATTTGTGTGTTTTGAAATTTATTTATATATTTTGAAATTTATTTGGATCTTTTGAGATTTATTTATGTCTTTTCATTTACGTCTTTTGAAATTTATTTGAGTCTTTTGAAATTTATTTATATTTTTTGAATTTTATTTGGATCTTTTGAAATTTTTTTGCATCTTTTGAAGTTTATTTGTATTTTTTAAAATTTATTTGGGTCTTTTGAAATTTATTGCATTTTTTGAAATTTATTTTGGTTCTTTTGAAATTTATTTGTATTTTTTAAAACTTGTTTGTGCTTTTTAGAATTTATTTGAAAATCTCATTAATGGGATTTCATTAATTATGGCTACGTAAATGGTAGTTGACCATTATTAATGAGATATGATTTAAAGAAAAGGTAAATTAGACATTTCAGGTATTTAAATTTGAAAATAGGACCTATTAAGCTTTGAAAAAAGATTGTGGATCTGAGTTCATAAAGTAAAATGTTGAGGGACCTCGCGCCGAATGCCCCTTATTATTATTTAAGTAGAAAATTTGGGAAAATCTTAAAAATTTGTTGTTCCCAAAAACCCTCTAAGGTCCAAAAGCTTATAATGTATTTCCAAAACATTGATGCAACCCAATTAATGAAATATATCATATTTTACATGGCTTCAGAGCTAAAGGTGGCTCCAAATGGATCCAAATCACATTGGTAGACACAAATCTATGGAAAACGGAGAAGGTGGTAACACTATCTAGTCAACAGATAATTTTGTAAATAGACATCTTTAACATGGGAAGATGGATTTTACCAAGAAAGAAAAAAAAAACATGGGAAGATGGAGATGCCGAGGGGTGTTCATGACCATTGACCAGGGTTGGGTTGGGCCAAAGCTCATGAGAAAATTACTGATTTCTCTTTTGGGCGTAATGTTCATCTTGGATTTAGCCTATGAGCTTAAAAAAAACTAGGTCCAAGCCCACTCCATTTACAAAATATATACATCCAAGGCAGCTAAACCAAAATCCGAACTCAACCCAAATGAAACTCAAACATAGGAAACCCAAATTCGGCCACATTTGTAAACACCCTACTGAATGCAATATGGGATTGACTCAGGCCTCTTCGGGTTTGGTACCCAAATTTTTTTGGGCTCGATCTGTTCTACAAAATGTAGTAGATTCTTTTTAATTTTTTTATAACGCAGGGTTCCAGCTCTTTGGGCCAAAATAATCCTTACAGCCCCAGGAAAGAAAGTTGGATAAAATTCCCCTGTAATCCTAGTGTAGTAGTGCAGTTTCGAAACCGTAGTTTTAAACCAACTGAGCTACCCCTCAGGGTTATATGTAGTAGATTCTGAAAATGCATATATATCATATATAATATTTTGTAATACTATATATATGACACAATATATATATATATATATATATTCATAAATAAGTCAAGCAACTCTGGTCAAATTTAGATACCAAAAACCCAAAATCGAACAACTACTCGAATTCTTCTAGGTTTCAAAATCAAGACCTAAGCCCAACCCAAATGAAAACAAGCTTAACCCAAGTTTCACTTTTAGTTGGAACAGGCCATGCAAGTATGAGTTTGGTTGAACCCAAGTTGAACCCCTATACCCTGTGCAAGGTAACTGGATGGAATAAGTCGGATTAAAAGGGTGATGACATGGGGCAGATTTAGTATGGTTTTGATTGGTTTGAGGCAGGTATGAGTTATAAATTAGGACCCATGTTGGGTACATGGTGATTCAAGGTTATGACCGCTGCTACCTGGCCCATACTTTCATTATTATCTTTTAACAGTTTTGGTGTGAAAATTATAAGTAGTTAATTTCTGCTTAAATTATGGGTAGTTTTCAAGATCAAATGAAGCATAGTCGGTCCATGGCAGTCAATGATCAAAAAAGCAGTTGCAGCAAGTGTTACGGCCAATGGCCAAAACGCTATGTAGCAAGCGATATGTATCAACTTAGTAGTGTGAATTTTTTAAGTGGTAAAAAAAATGTGAATCTTGTGTAGCAACCAATATTGTGTTTTTTTTTTTAGTTATTTGGAACCATATAAGGGTAGAGAAAACTTTAAAAAAGGTTATTGAGGAAAATAAATAGTAAAAGTAGCATTTTAAATTTTAAACTACATGGCTCTACTAGGTTTTAGACCGTAGCACCGTTATTTTTAAATTAGTGTAGTGGCCTTCACCACTAAAACCAATAATGCGGCATAGCGGCTACTATTTTGAACCATGCTGATGGTAGTTCAGTTGGTTAGGGGCATCATTTAGCACGAGAGGGTGCCTGAGTTTGATTCTCTAGTAAATAAGGATTATTAAAAAAAAAAAAAAATGTCCCTCCATCTATTCTTTGTCATCCTACGCTTGTTTTATAAGAAGTTTTCACGATTACTACTTGTATTGTTGGAACTTGATTTGTACTCACTAATCTTTCCATATTATTTTTTCTCTTGAAAGGATGACTTTTATTAACAAAACACAAAGATCAAGGGAACATTAGCGGATCAACCCCACAACCTACTGCCCATATAGACTCTTTACATACATTCACTAAACTTATCAAAACAAAAATTTACAGCAAAGCATGACCAAAAGCAATTCTTCCGCATGGTGTTATCAAAATGAAGATGAGAAGCCCCAGGATGTTCCTTGCATCTCCTATCCCATATCTTCATCTATTCTCCTAATTGTAGATTCCTGCAAGTGGTGGACCCGGATTTTCAATTGAGCCGGGCAAACGATGGTCAATTGAAAAACTCAGTCATTCTTTTGCTGACTTTCATCACATTAACAATTGCTAAAGAAATTTTACCAAAAAAAAAAAACATAGATAATTAGCGAAAGGTCCCTCATATAGGACTTGTAAAGCCTCCAGTCCATCAACTTTTCCTCTAAGGCCTATAGTCCATGCAGTTTAGACATATTTCGGTGAGAGGTCCTTAGACACGTCATGTGAGGCCCCACCCTTGGTGGGCCCTCATTTTGAAATTGAATATTATTAATTACAGTAATATAACATAATTGTACTAATTAATAGGGGTTATCAAGGGTAGATAAATATTTTCCTAAGTTTTAGCCTATTTTATAGGATTTAGGCCATTGTGTATTTTACAGATTTATAGGGTGTCTTTTTATAATTTTTGTAGGGTTTTAGAAATTGAGGACCTTACTAGTAAATAGGTTTTTGTAAGGGGGGTTTTCCACACTTGAGAATATTCTAGAACCTCTACCAAAGGACCTAAATGCCCATGTCCTTATCCACATTCCTATGCAAACAAAAAAGGCCATTTTTGGTAATTGTCTCAAAAACCCTAGCCTATATAAACTACACTATTGCATTGGGAAATGAACCCTAAATTCACTCTCATTTATCCCTCATTTACCTTTCATTTCACAAAACCCTAGCTAAAACCCTAATTCCCAAAACCCTAACTTCAAGAAGAAGAACGGGATCACCTCCAACTTATTGTTACTACAATCTCCCAAGTACTTCCTCTTATCAATCTCTTCTTCTCCTACAACCCAAGGTGAGCCTTCTGCCTTAACTTAATTTCCATATAATTCTTTAGAATTCCCTCTTTTTCTCTAGATTCCTTCTAAACCTTGGTTCTCTAGTGGAAATGGGTATAGGAGTAGAGATCTCTTCTAGATCTGAGTTTTTTTTGGGCTGATCGTGAGTCTGAGAAGACCTTAGAGCTGGGATTTTCCCTTTCTTTTACCGGATTGAATCTCTGTTTTCTCTCCTTTCCTTCTGCTATTGGTCAAGGCAAGTGTAATATGCTTACTTAACATAGAATGGATGTTTATTGTCTTTGATTCTGAGATTTTCTATTCAATTGATGTTGAGATTGTTAGATCTACCTTTGAGCATGTTTTCATGGATGTTGGGCCATTGATGGATGGGTTGATCTCATTTGGAAGATCAATGGCCCATGGATTGGATGGTTGAATGTTTATTGGAATGATTTTCATAGTTCTGAATGAGTATATGGTGATTGGGAGAGATGGGTTGAGTTCTGGATTGGATAAAAAGGAAACCAGAACTTCGGAGTTGCAGAGCGTCTCTGTGTTCTATTGGTCGAGATCAGGTATTGGTTGAGATCAGATGATTGAACTCAGTATTCTGCCAAGCACAATGCTCAAGCCGAGATCAGTGTCTAGGCCGAGCCCAGTGTCATGGCCGAGCTCAGCGCTTGACCGAGCTCAGCGCTTGACCGAGCTCAGTGCTTGACCGAGCTCAGCGCCTGACCGAGCTCAGTGCTTGACCAAGCTCTGCTCTTTATCGAGCTCTGCGCTTTGTCTGAACTTAGTGCCTTACCGAGCCCAGCACTTTATCGAGCTCTGCGCTTTATCTGAGCTTAGTGCCTTACCGAGCTCAGCGCTTTACCGAGCTCTACGCTTTATCGAGCCCTGCGCTTTTTCTGAGCTTAGTGCTTGATCGAGCTCAGCGCCTTACCGAGCTCTGCGCTTTATCGAACTCTGCGCTTTGTCTGAGCTCAGTGCTTGATCGAGCTCAACGCCTTACCGAGCTCTGCGCTTTATTGAGCTCTGCACTTTGTCTGAGCTCAGTGCTTGATCGAGCTCAGCGCTTGACCGAGTTCTGCGCTTTACCGACCTCAGTGTACCGAGCTCAACGCTTTGCCGAACTGAGCTGGGTGACCGAGCTGAGTATCTTACCGAGCTCCATGCTTAGCCGAACTCCGAGCTTGATTCCTAGAAGGCAGGATTTACAACAAGGGAAACTAGGACCTGGGACATCTCCTTTAACCAGGACTTTCAGTGGGCACGGCCAACTACCTAGGCGAGGGGGTTCACCGAGCTCACAGGAATTTCTGAACAACCAGGCATTGCCTGCAGGAGGAATACTTCCCTGATCCCAGTGTGCCAAGCTGATTACCCAGGCCAGGAAGTCAGCTGAGCACACTGTGTATAGCGACACCTCCCAGATTCTAATTTCTATTGTTGTGATCATGTGTGGGGCCCATTGACCATCAAAATAGACTTCCATCACTGTGCCCAGCCCGAGTCAGTGGGGTGGCTCAACCTTGACTCGTGGGGTCTAGTAATTAGGGTCCAGGTTATGTAACCTAAGATAATTCGACATTTATGTGCTACTAATGATGCTCGTAACTTCTGGAGCACCAAACACAGTATCTATTAGCATCTGAGGTATCATTTAAGGATCAAATTACCTGAGGTAGACCTGAACCAGTTAGTGGACCAATTACTTAGGTTGGATTGTTGATATTTCCCATTGAATCTTGTATTTGGAGATTTATCTCTCTCATCATATTACTGTCACTCTATTGTCCTTATTATTGTTTATACCTGTTAATGAATTGGAAAATGGAAGACCTGAACCTAGGGCTACTTAGAGGTGACCCGATGATGTAAATGGGTGAACATTGACCCGTGTCTGTGGCTAGGCGGGCCCTTTTATGGCCTATGTATGGTTGTATAATACCCTAGATTGGAGAGGTTGATTATATTGGACTGTTTAACATTGGAAATGGACTTGTTACCTCGTTTGGACTGTCTTAGACCAGGCCATGCACTTGATGGGCCTGGGTATGGATCCAACGAGTGGGCTTGGACCTAGATTGTGATCCATGGTAATGAATTAATGCTTGGACCTCTTAGGGAATTTGTTAAGACCTTGTTCACGCAAGGTAAAGTCTAGACAGACACAGACCTTCATTGTTTCCTTGAGTCGGCATAGACATTCATTCAGTTGTTCTAAGCTCAGCTTGTTGACTGATCATCACTGGTAGGAGCTATTTATGAGTGTTGAGTGAGCTATCATGATGAGCTATGTTTTAGACGGATGGCGTGATGCCGGGTCCGGTCTCCCCGAGTGATGAGTGTGGTGAGACTGATGAGTGTGATTGCGGGGCTCGTCATTCCCCAGCTTTGGTGAGATTCCCTGCAGCGACTGTGTTCAGTATGGGAGGGCCGCGGCATAATATCCCGCGGTATCCAACTCGTGTGAATGTGCCATTTTATTTTAGATTAGATATTATGTTTATCCTGATTCTAATTGCTTATCCTACTCAACTGCCTCGATTCTGTATCTTGATATTCTTTTTAACCATATGCTCGTCTTTACTCATTTGATACATACATCCTATGTTATTTGTATACTGTAACTTGCTAGATCCTTGGATCTGACCCATTCTTGGTGCTTAGGTGATGATCTCGATTTTGAGGACGACGCGCTCGTCGAGGCGCCCATAGTCGGAGACTATGGATGGGGACCAGCTGACTAGGGGGTCGAGCTGGAGGATGGAGCGCCTGTACCGGGGGTTTGAGTGTTATCTTTTTTTGGGTTTAAGTGTCTTTTTGTGGTGAGCAGGGAGTTAGTCTGATATGTTTTTAATTATGTTCTTAATTATACTTTGAGATTTAGGTTAGACTTCAGCCGTGCTACACTTGATATATCCCTATGATACCTTATGCTTCCGCTTTACTCTTTACACTTCCGCAAATTTTAGACATTGATTATATTTGGGTCAAAAAGTTTTAAATTGGACCTCACTGCGGACCTACGATCTTGGAAGCTCTCGGATTCCTCGGGAAGTAGCGTGCCAAATTCGGGTACCTTGACGGTTTTCTCGGTATTCGAAATTGGGGCGTTATACGTCAGCTCATGGAAAGAGGTCCCTAGACACGCCACCTCATACATTTTTCATGACTGATTTGCCCTTTCAACTGATTAGGCATAAAATTTTAAATTTTAAAATTTTAAATCTTCCATTCTCCCTTTTCTTCTTCTTCAATCCGGACATGGACATTGACGGATTGGATCTCAACAGTTGAGATCGATCTCTATTTTTTTTCAGAGAACGAGATTGGGGCTTTTCAAAGAAGTAGCATCGCCAAACGTTGTTGCTTTCTTAGCCCACACGCCGTTGCCGGAGAGGAAGAAGAAGACCCCTGCAACCTTACCCAGGTTCTGTTGCAGATTTGGAGAACACAAAACGAAGAAGAAGACGGTTTTCTGCTCCATCGCCGGATTTCCTACGCCACCATCGTTCTTGCGTGTCGCCGGAGAAGGAGAATCGCCACTGGACGCCGCGCAATGCCATCGCCAGAATCGAGGAAAAAGGCGAACAGAAGATGGCTTTTGTGTTTCTGATTCCAGAACAAAGAAGAAAAAGAAAGTGGGCCTGGGCTCTACAGCAGTTCCGGGTTAGTTCCTGGTCAAGTTCGACCTAACCCATTCTAGAAGTCCATCCCCATTCCAGTCAAAGTCAAATTTATCTGAGTTTTGTATTTTTTTGTCAAATTTATTTGAGTTTTGGACAAAATTTATCTGAGTTTTTAGCTATTTATCTGACTTCTAGAACAAATTTTTCTGAGTTCTGGACAAATTTATTTGATTTCTGGACAAATCTTTTTGAGTTTTTGGCTATTTATCTGACTTCTGGAACAAATTTATCTACGTTCTGGACAAATTTATTTGAGTTATAGAAAAATTTATCCGAGTTTTTGACTATTTATCTGAGTTCCGGTGAGTTCTGGACAAATCTATCTGAGTTATAAAAAAATCTTTCTAAGTTTTTGGTAAATTTATTTGAGTTTTTGAAAAATATATATTGAGTTTCTGACAAATTTATCTCCATTTTAAAAAAATTAAACTTAGTTTTTGAACTAATCTTTCTATGTTTTTGGCAAATTTATTTGTATTTTCTTAGATCTATTTGTGTTTTTGACTTTTATTTGTGTCTTTTGAAATTTATTTGTATTTTTTTAAATAAATTTAACTGAGTTTTTGACAAAAAGACTTGAGTTTGTTACCACATTGTTTGCTAATTTGGAAAATTGGGTTATCTTAGTTTTGGCAAATCTTTTTTCTTTTTTTTAAAAAATTTATTTGCATTTTTTAATTTTATTTAAGTCTTTTGAAATTTATTTGAGTCTTTTGAAATTTATTTATATTTTTTTTTACTTTTATTTGGATCTTTTGAAATTGATTTTCATCTTTGAAATTTATTTATATTTTTTGAAATTTATTTATGTCTTTTTAAATTTATATGCGTTCTTTTGAAACTTATTGCTATTTTTTAAATTTATTGCATTTTTTGAAATTTATTTGGATTTTTTGAAATTTATTTGTGTTCTTTTGAAATTTATTTGTGTGTTTTTAGAATTTATTTGAAAATTTCATTAATGAGATTCCATTAATCGTGACCCATTAAGTGGTAGTTGACTATTATTAATGGGATATCTCACCAATCATGTGATATGATTTAAAGAAAAGGTAAATTAGACATATTAATATGGGAAAGTGTTAGAGGACCTTTGGTTGCATGACTTTTTGTTTTTGTGAACTGTTTGCAACAAAGTCATACTTTGAGATACTTTGAGGGACCTTTCGCCGAATACACAAAAAAGAAAAATAATAGCTAAAGAAGAAAAATGTAATCGCCAAGTTTGATTGAGAACTTAAACTAACTTTAATTGAGAGAATAAAGACCTAATAGAAAAGCCTAAAAGTTTTTCAGACAATTTGGAGTGATAATACAAAATAATAACCAATTTGAGGTTTAGAAGTTTAAGCCCTAAATCTCAACCATCCACAAAAATCTGTAATAAATGAATCAATTCTGACAGACGTAGCCAATTGACTTTCAAAAATTAGAACAACACTTAGCAATTAGAACAACTTGTATTATTAAGGATTCGAGGGTCATCTATCAAGTGATGAGAGTTATAGTAATTAAGAATATTATCTGATAATCAGAGAACCTTTCAGAATGGGAAGACAAAACCACATAAAACTAAAAATAAAAATGGAATCCCCTATCAAAAATCAAAGCACACATGGAAAGAAGCAATGAAAAGTACACCAGCCCAGTTGGAATTCTTCTCTGTATACCAATTACCAACTTACTGCAGAAAGATGAGTGAAAGGGTCTCTTGATTCTATCACTAGATTTAAATTATTAGGGATTTTTAAGAAGACAAAAAGATCCAAATCAATTCTATTCAATACAAGAAACACATGGTAAATGTGGAAACTAAAAACACCCAGTTGAAATCCTCCTCAAAGTAACCAACTTTTTATGAGAAGAAGAGCAAAAAAGGGTCTCTGCCTCTCTGGATTCTCTCCTCGAAAACAAGTGACCGCGCATCACTGTAAAGTTCCACGTCGCTCATGTGAGTGTTGGAGACTGGACTATATGTGTGGACTCCTCCTAATCTAATATAACGCGCTTTGGGCTCCCCAATGGGGCCAAAAATAAAGCCGTGCAGGCATCATCTCTTACCACGGGTTAATTTTTACTGATATGCGGGCAACATATGCAAACCAATTAAACAGGGAGATGATGGCTATTGGCTCCCATGGTTCCATAATTCTTGTTTGCACTCCAAACCAATCTGAAATTGATATACAAGAAGTGGGTTTCTGACCAATGTTTTCAGAACTCATTTTGGTCCAAATTTACAAAAGAGCATTGGGTTGGTAAATGGTTTATAGATTCTTTATCAATTCTACAGCATACACAAACCTCTTGTATAGATATGTAGAGAGCAAGATAAAAACTGGTATCTAGACGACCATGGAGAGTTTTCAGCTTATAGAATTTCATTTTTCATGCATGATAGATTGAGAGGCCACAGCTTTCCCAGGGAAAATGAGGTCACATTAGTATATTTAAACTTTAACGCTTAGGCATTGTAATGATCTTTTGGTACTGTATATCTTTGATCACAGGTGATTTACATGTATTATAATTAGTTACATAAGTTTTCACCATAAATGTTATAAATAGTGATGGAATTTGTATATTTTCTCACACGTGATATCCTGTGGAAACTAAGGTGTCGCAATATAATAGTATGCACTAATCCGCACACGTGTCAGCACCTCGAAATGAGAACAATTAAGGCAATCTGGTTCCTGGGTGTGACATGCCCCAAACCCAAATCAGTTCGAAATCTATAAATCTCCTTGATATCGTCAAAATCACCATCGAAACGGCCCTAAGCAGGTCAGCCATTTAACCCAACCCATTCCCATCCTTAGCGAGAAGGGTTGCATCAGTATTGAGCAGATTTTAGATGACATTATCATAATATACATAGGTCTGTAACTGGTATGGGCCACCAGGGCCACTACATGATTTGATTCCTAGGCCAAAAGCTGGGCCGATGATATTTTTTTTTTTTTTTTTTTTTTTTGCTTCATACCTAATTTGTTGAATTGGGTCATGATTTGGGTCTGGGTTTAGTTGGGCCTCCAACTTTGAACCAGTTTGGATTTGAGTCAATGAAAAGCACGAATGGTTGCCTACAGGAACACCATGGATCCAACCAGAACCCAACTTGTTTCTATGCTTATCAAAACCCCAGTCAATCCAAACCATTAATCTAGTTGCAGTAGCAATTCCAGCTATTGAGTATGTGGGCTCCTAATGGACGATAAAAGTAAAAAGGGTCAACGATAGTCAAAGATAATATATAAATCACCAATCCATTTGTGCTGTAAAGGCACGTACCTGATTCATAATCATGCATTCAACTTTTATAATAATCACAAGGGAGTCAGCCTTTTTGTTTTTTTTACCTACATACAAAGTCATTTCTTGGCAATGGCAGCCAAATTGACCATGAATACAAACTTGAAAACTGGGCCCATCCAATTGAGTCTCGGGTTAAACCCCGGCCATTTACAGCCTGCAGATCCATGTCCCTAACATATATAACATAGAAAACGATTCAATGCAAGTACTTGCATTACAGCCCTGATCTTCTGCCCATGTAGCCTTGGCTTATGTCCCTCTTCTCGTTTGTGCGATTATTATTATTATTATTATTATTATTATTTGTTAAAGCATTTGTGCAATTATTTATACTAACGGAGTTATATCGTAGGGAGAATGACTCCTTACCTTAGTGGTAAGGAGTGGCAGTTCTCATTAGGAGGTTCACTTTGTAAGTGTAAGTTGTATCTTTGTCTTCTCACATGTGTGAGTTGTGTTTTTGTCTCTTTGCATGTGTAAGTTTTCATCACCTCGCATGTGTGAGTTGTGCCTATCTCTCATCTCAAGTGTAAGGCCCCATCAACTCATATGTATGAGTTGTGTCATGAGTCTCAGGGTCCAAGCCTCTTTGCGGGGTTAAAAAATATAAAAAAGAGTTATCATAGGATTGTAAACGAGTCGAGCTCAACCAAGCATGAGTAAGCTCAAGCTCAAGTTCAACTTCAGCTTTTCTTATAAATGGATTAAACTCAACTTTTTTGTATACTGACCATGGTTTAAAATCGCGGTCATCGCAGCCCATTGCGGAGCGAATTTTTATTTGACCCCAAAAAAATATCTGAAAAATCCATAATATTATAAAATGATAGAAACTAATATATTTTTTGCATTAGTGCACACTTTAAAGCAAAATAACTGCCCCTTCAAGTTATAACACCATGTAACATTGTTGTATCGATGTATACACTAAAATAAGCAGAAATATCATAAGCTTTCTCCACATATAAATCCACCCAAAATTAGCTTAGATCTAAGCTTTTAGGTGTTCCTTTATGCCTTGAAGGTTGCAGCAGGCCTTAGGAAGCTCTTAAAAAAGAAACACAATGAAAAAAGTGAAAGAAGAAGGCCAAAAAGGATGTTTTAAAAAAAACAATTCCCATTAGGCATTATAACGGCCGTCCGTTATTTTGAAAGTAACGATCATCGTAACGATACGATTGTTACATTCAAAATACCGGGCGTTATAACGGCCGTCATTTTCAATCATTATATTCAAAATAGTGGCCGTTGTAGACACTTTTTTGGCAATTTTTTATCCCGTTTTGTATTGTGGCCGTTATATTTAATTTAACATAACGGTAATGGCCGTTTAGCTTGGGCTTATACTCAGACTTGAACTTATATATACTTTGAACTTAATCAAGCCGAGCAATTGATTGAATTCATGACGTAATGAAGTCAGGAACCCCTGAGCTAATCAAGTTTATAGCGCTTAGTGCAGCCAACCCAAATCAAGCTGGCCCGAGCCATTGGCGGCCCAACTTTTCCTTTTGCTACTGAGTCTTTTGGGGGATCCCTACATGTCTTCATTGGGAGTCGGGATCCCCTGTTTAGTAAAAGCAGGGAGATTCAGTTTTCACCCAATTTAAAGTCGTCATTTGTGTAAAACTTCATGCCAACTAATTAATGCAATCTCTCAATTGTCTTTTTGGAACGAATAGAATCAATGAAAAGATTTTACATAGTTTGCAAATTTGGATGGGGTGAAACAGCCGGACTCCTTTTATAGCAACTAAGTTCTTTTCAGTTTTATGATGATGGTGATGTCTTTCTCTCCAAATGGTTAGCCATCTAAAAAGTCAATCAAGTATGCCCTACCGGCCTACCTCATTAAATTCAACTGCTCAACCTGCTCAAATTTCACTTCAACTGAAGAAGGACGACGGAAATCATATTAATTACACGCACCTAAGCATCGCCTTTTCTGCTGTTCAACATCGTTTGACACCTTACTCATCTACTAGAAGGAAAGAAATTAACAAAGCAAAGTAGTGAACCAAGCCAAAGAAACATTTGCGCTCTTCAACAGCAAAAGATCCTGTCAACCAGAGTATCAAAAGGCTATTTCCATGCACACAGCTACAGATCGAGTAGAGAGTAAGCTAAAGAGACCCATGCATATTATATAATCTGTTCATTGCTCCTAAAATATGGTTATCCAAACACACAAGCATCAGTGTTTCAATCCCCAGGGAAAAACAAAGAAAAGATGACTTGAATGAAAGGAGAAGTGGGATTCAATTGACTGCAAAATGCCATGGGCAAAGTCAATACTTATCCAAGACGTTTGCTCGGCTTTTATGTTACCGACGCCATGCATGTAGTTTTTATAGAGGGTATATATATTGGGTTGGGATGGGTATTGGCTCAATCTAAGATCCGAATTGCATGTAGGCAAATCCAAACCTCAACACAAAATGAATGGCATCTGATCATACCTGACTCAAACCTGACCCGATTATTAATTTCCCTACTCGAGTGGCAATTCGGGTTGGTTTCGGGTTTGGCCCAACTCAAGTTGCTCTACTTTAATATATCTTGGGATCACGGGGATTCCATTGTTTTGGAAAATAAAAACGAAGTTATTATTAGCAATATAAAATTGTTAAAAGGATTTGTGAAAACATTTCGAGTGTTTCAATTGGTAATTATTTGAAAGTATCACAATCAAACCATTAAAAAAAATCCATTAGGATGTTTTCAAGATATTGCAGATATTGGAAATTGTTATTTTTTGCGGATAATGTTAATTGGTAATTAATGGGAATTACCAATGGGAGGTTTTCAAGTTTTCGTATTCTTTTCTGAGTTATTAATGGGAGCATACTATGTAACACAAAAATTACTGAAAACGCATAGAATTATTATAAATATATTTAAAATGCCAAATACCTATTTGTTCAAATTTAGAGATTTTAGTAAAATAACAAAAAAGAAAAATAATGTGTCACTTTTCTTTATGTCCTAGTATTTTTAACTTCCCTCAATATCATTGTGCTATTAATGTTTAAATAAACTCTGGCCTGTTTCTTTATTAGAATTCTAAAAGTTCATGTCTGGCAGAATTTTAGATTCTCCAAAAATTGTCTTCTTAGGTGGAATTTCAAATCCCTCTTTTATATGGATAATTTGAAATTCCAACAACTAATGCAGAGAGTGAAATTCCAAAAATTTTAAAAGGTCTTTTGGATTATTAGAATGTCCATGTTGTTGGTACTGCAGTATTTGTTATCGGCACATGGATCCATATGTGAATAGTCCTCACGACCACACATGTATATAAGGCTACAAGTGAAAGGTCCTCAATGTTTTGGGTTTCTTGATGCTCATTGTTAATTTGAAATACTTTTAACATGTGGAATCCGACTCAAAGTAGGTTATATGGTTTGGTTATTATCATAACTCCTTGCAAAGGTTTCCTTCATGAAATGAGAGTCAAATAAAGATTTTTTATGAGGGGTCATTATTATATTATATATGAGGCTACTGTGGGAGAAGTGTGAATCCCAAGCAAAAGGAACAAAGGAAGTCAAAAAGTAAGAAATGCCAGTGCCTCCGCCATTAGCTTCAGTTACAACAACTAGTTTTTTGTGGTTTTTAATCTTAGCCTAGATCATGTGATCGATGCTAACATTCATGAGAGGAGACACTTCTCTTAATTTACCCAAGGCTCATGTTAAATGCTACATATATTGTTGATTTGTTGGAGCCTGGTTGAGAGATGATCCAGTAATCTTTTAAATTGGATGATCTTAGCCCTTCAATTACTAAACTAGAAATAGCAGTTCAAGCCTCGCAACCATCTTTGAGTTTGGGAAAGTAAATGGGGGCGTCTCTATTTTAGAATGGTTCTAAACAGGAGAAGATTTCAGCAGCATGGTTGAAAGATATAAGATTCGGAGAAATTATTTGAGAATCACACAAATCGAGTTCTGTATGTTGTCAAAGCTTGTTGTGCTATTTGTGTGAAAATACGAAACAAAAGCGAGAAATGAGGAGAAATATCAATTTTTACTTGTCTCAATAGGAATCTAGATCACCTATAACAGATATTACACATTTACCGTGAGTAGACCAATAACAGTCCGCCACGTCATCCAAAAATTTAGGTGAGTTATTTCACCTGATTTAACAAATACGATAGATGCAACAAATATGATAGGTGATCCGGACTCATCTCACTAGTAGCTATTTATTTCTACGTTTTCAGTCAGTCAAGATTTAGTGATTTTTAGCTATTTTAGATTAAGTTCTTATTGAATGTTATCTTCTCTCAAAGCCTGTTTGTTGGGTTGTGGCCCACACAAGATGACCACAAAAGTGCCTTGTGGGTTCATTCTCGTGGGTCAAACATAACTAATGAAAAACGGTTTTATGTTTCAATACATCATACGTGAGATCTTTGACATCATTTTGAACGTTTTGGATTTGTTTTTGCATTAGCCCACAATAACTTATTTTGTGAAAGGCAGGTTCAAACATAATAACACAACAAAAATTAAGGACCAGTGCAGATGTGTTAACTGATCAGCAGGGTCCAGTTGACTCATATTAAGTGCTTGTTTGGGGTATCTCATATCTAACCCATCTAATAAACGGATCAAATACAGACCGGGCCCAACCCATGAAATATCAATCTATACCCGCCCTTTTAGACCCAACCCATCCTGTTTCCTACAATCCTACCCCTCCTAAAGCGTGGTTGCTCATATAAGAATAAGCACCTCAACATGATTGCCAAGGGCCCAAGACCATCTGCAACCACTTTCTTTGGATTTTCCACAATATTTCCTTTTATAATACAAACTTATTTTTCCTATTATAATATATTAAGCCGGGAGGTTTTGGCTTCAATTTTGACCGTTGATTCTAGTTTTGACCGGAAGTTAAATTAATTATTTTTTTTTATCTCTTTATCATAACAACTCATAACTACTCTCCACTTTTCTTTGCTTTTTTTTTTTTTCTTTCTCAAAGATTTTGTTTCAATCATAACTCTAACATTCCTATTATACTCTAATTCTCATTTTTTTCATTCTATGGTACAAATGCTTCGCTTATATAAATATATACTCATAATTTTTCTTTCTTTTGCTTTCTTTTTAAATTATAATATTTGCTATATCCATACTAAGCACGGATCATTTTGCTAGTCATATTTTATCACACAGCATATCCAATTATTCAGAGCAGTATCCGTGTTTCAATTGCATGCACTTTTGGTTCTGTTCTTCTCTTCATGGTAAACATTAAACTCCATAATGACGATACAACTCTTAACTACTTTTTCTATAAAATACCGCTTTGCACAAATCTTGATGGCGGCATAACAATTGGCTTTTTTATGTCTATACTCTATGTTAATCCTATTTGCAATATCTTCTTGGAACCAACACTTCATTTAATGATTGCTCTATGATATTGAAGTTTATCACACATTGGCTCTCATTGTTCATTTAGTACTACAATAACATCAATTGATGAAGTTCACATGGCAAGGGGGGAGAGAGAGAGAGAGAGAGAAAGAGAGAGAGACATTGTGGAGTTGTCATTGTCTTCAAACAACAACAAAGAGAATCTAACTGTATGGTCCCTGTTGGATGATGAAGCAATTAAGGAAAAATTGTGGAGGAGCACCTCATAATTTCCTTTATGAATAAGGAGTACACTAATCCATTTTAACCAATTTGTAAGCCTTGTGGAACATAAGGTAAATAGCTCCCAAGGTAAGAAAACTCAAGCCATGTAAACTTACTAGTTGAATTTGAATTCTAAATTATCACTTCTTAAGCAGCTGTTTTATGGAAAGTATTTGAGTGGTGATTATTCATGATTCTCCAATTTAGACAAATCTAGGCATACACAAAGTGCAGTATCAAGAATAAAAGAGTGCCTAAAGTCGACCCACTGATGGTTCAATGATAAAGCATCTCCATTTTTACGGGACTGATCTAAGATCAAAGATAAAGAATTGAACGAGGAGACGCTGGAACCATATTATTCAAATCATGAAAAAGTCAAGGCATAAATCACACTGTTGCAAAACAAGGTCTAAATCCCTAATTTAGATCATGGATGAGCGTGAGAGAATAGGTGAATAAGGAGTGCATGCACCTCGTAGGGACCCTCCTAATTACCAATCCGAGTGGACCACATCACATCCCCCACCCTCACGACCACATTATCACCGGATCCCTAGGTTTACACCGATTTGAATGGACTGAGAGTGCTTTTTTAATATAAATTCGTTAAATTTATGGGTTATTAATCAAGGTGAGGTGTGAGGATAATATGATGGGGCTGAAGTTTTACACATGCACGCACCTGATCATTACTCTGCATGGATGAGACTCAGATGCCCATATGTAAATTCAAATTGTATTCAAATTTCAAATTCATGCAGTTGGCCTAAACCTATATTGAAATAACTGTGAGTTGCAGTTTTCAATTTCAAATTCATTTTTGAGCCTGCAAAAGAATAGATCCCATCGTTTGGCATCAAGAGGCCTGGACTGGTGGGCCACACAGACTCCATTATTTGGACGGCCTGAGTGAATAATGTACACATATGTCACATCTACAGTGGCATCTATTTGCATGATTAGGGATTGTCGTGCTCTCTTCCTAGAGAACTAGCAGGGTGATGAGAAGTGTGACCCAAAGTTCGAGCTGGCAAGTCACGTTGTGGGTCCAACTCCACCTCAGGATCACTGGATGCCAAGGGGCAATTATTGGGTTATGCTGCAAATGACGACCTGATCATTCAATATGATTTACAAAGGTCATCCGGTGGACCCCACACTAGATGGACAGTTCTCCTTGGCTATTTGGATTGAGTGGTGCTCACATAAAGTCATGGACTTATAGCCTTTACATTACATATACATATAGCATGGAGGTTTGTTCCTCCCATTTAAAAAAGAGAACTTGTTTAATTTAGTCTTCTGTATGAAGTCAGATTTATCAAAACATTACTAGTCGTTTCTTTGGATCAAAAGAGATGAAAATGAGCAGTAAAGTCAAAAGTATTGGATGACTTAAAATCATCACCCATAAAAGAATTGTGATTTGTGAGCAGCACAATGAAACTAATATTTTATAGAGTATGGATCTGATGAGATAAAACCCTACAGTTATCATCAATGGACATGGCCCTGAGTGGTCCACTTATGATCATCGTGCATACATATTGGGGTTATTATTGCAGCTGAAAGACTCTAGCATTAACAGTGGCTCCAACAATTGGTACGTAGAAAACAATTGTGGTACATAGGAAAAAGGATACAGGAAAGCCAAATAACTGGTGTGGATGGATTGTTGAGCAGAATCAGGACTATCAATGGCCAATAGTTTTTAAATGGCCATTGCGCAACTAATTTGCATAATGAATAACAATCAGGTGAATCTCCAGTACCCTGCCCAGCCCAAACCATTTTTACCCCAACCAATTAATACTAACATAAAAAATGACATAAAGATCTTAAATTCAAAAATAAAACAATCTTAAATCCAAATATCTCTTAAAAGAATCATAAAGATCCTACAAGACATATGGATATAAAAAAAAATAAGATCCTAAATGACATAAGATTAGCTGTATCTATTGTTCTGGCCATGTTATGATGGGCTTTGGGCTTTTTATACTTAATTCAAGCATGTCCCAAGTACAAATGGGACAAAGTTCTAGTTCCAGAGAAAACTTTATTTTTTCCTTTTATGATATCGCAATATTCTCAAAATACAAGAAAAGCTGAAATACGCCGCGATATAACAATTTTTAACAGCTTTCTGTCTTTCAAACTTTCAAATATTTAATAATTAATTCGAGCAATGATTGCATACACTTAGCCTAATAATCTCAATATAATAGGCTGAGAACAGCTCCCTTCCTTCACCCGAGGGCTCTTCACCCCAACTGAGGTCTTCGTCCCTCAATAAGGGTTATCTTACCTCACCCAAGATCTCATTTCTCATTTGAGGGCTCGATGGATCTCAGCCCCAATTAGCCGCAGTATCCAGGAAAAAACACAAAAGTATAATGGGCCCGACAACAAAAAGTCGGCAAACCTCTAAATGTCAACCTTACTAATGTTAATTTACCTAAAAGTAGAAGTGATATTGATAATTAATCAAACCATATTGTCCTGTGGTGTGAGTGTGATCTACTTTTATGATGGAAGGTGTAGTTTAATTTTTGTGCGTTAGACTATTTTACAGGATGTATATATAATAACTAAAAGATAGGTCACATGGATTCTGAAAATATCTTCAACTTTATCCAAAATAATATTACGGGGAACCTGCATATTTGTGACATTGAGTGGAACTACTTTAATCAATGGTCCGTGAAGTGCGGCTGCTACTGGGTGGGCCCCACAACACATCCTTTATATTGATTAACGCCTGTGATGTGACGAAAAAGCAAGACATGATTGAATGAAGAACATCCGGGTTTGGAGGTCATGGATTGTGCATGACTTTTGGGTGATGATTTCAATAAAATCAGATCTCCGAATGGTTTATTCGACCTTTTGACCCCTTCAAAGCAGTCCCTCTCCCTCTTCTCTTGCCTCTTGGGTGCAGTAAGTTGCGGTGCGGTTCTTTGGGACCTTGCCTCTCTCTTCCCTTTGAAGTCTAAACTTTAGACTCTCTTCAATAGATATGAAAATAGATTGGGTGGGCCACAACCCCACAACTGTCGGTGTAGATGTTCATGATAATGATTTGATGGGTTTGACTACATCTCATATGAATTATGGGTGCATCTCACTTCCCCTCGATATAGCTTTGAATGGTCAAACTTAGAGAACCTCAGTGATATAAGGACAGTACAATGTTTGAGATACTACATGCAGTTTATCTCACCTCACTATAATTCAACATGCATCCAAACACCCTCTTAGCTTTTCAGAATTCCATCATTGAGTCCTCTTCTTATTTTGAGATACTAAGGTATGGTTATAATAATTTGGTTGATCTGCGCCTAAACTCATATCTACAATGAGATATCACTATCTCACTATCTTTTATGATTAACTTACATCCAACTAAGTCATATAAGAGCCATAAGGTTTGTTTGTATAGCACTGAACATTAACAATATAGGTCGGACTTCACTTTCCTCTCAATAAAAAATAACTGGACAAATTACTTTACAATCTCGCCGTAAACATAAAACATGGCCAACTCGTAAATAGAAAGAGTTATTCAGCAAATAATGAATATAAATTTTCGGGTCCCAGTACTAACAAACCGGGATCATTGGCCTCAAAAACCAAGAAGGGCAAGGGATCCGGGCAACCCTTGAAAGGATTAAGCACCGCATGCAAGATTAAGATTCTGTCTTTTTCCTTGTTTGGGGAACTTGAAAAAGACTCCACTGTTTATAATACCATTAACTCATCACGTGGTTCATGACATTGGGTCCATGCAAGCAGGAAATAATATTGGGTCCTGAGACTCCTCGTGCATCCGGATATACACAGTGTGTCTTGATCTTCCATTTCTAGCAGTGGGGCCCGTTTTGGTGCGTTGTAATTACTATGGGGATGATGAACAGTAATGACCCAGTAACACTTTATTTAAAGGACAGTTGCCTTTTTCCATGGGATGGAAATAGATATGCAACCATTATTACAATGTTTGCCAAAATCATAATTTTCATATGAGTAGATAAATACATCCAACGATTTTAAAATGTGTTTGGAATTTTTTTGGTGTTTTTCACATATTTTTCAAAATTCATGAAGATTTAATATATATGAAATTAAAGGCCTTGATGTCCATCATTAATATGAGACATGAACTAGAGACCCACAAAAGTGCAAGAATTTATATTTAAGCATTGGGACATTTTTATATGTTTTTCACAAATTACCCAATATCCATGAAGACTTAAGATTATAAATCTAAAGGTGTTGGGACTCATTAGTTTAACAAACAAACTAAATTGTTAGGATTACAATTATAGGGTGGGAATGAAAAAATAAAACGAGTTTAATGGAATTTGGCCCCATATTGACCAATTGCATAACCAAATGCAATCACCATGTAAAGATTTTTGGGAAGTCCCACATCCTATATCACCTAAGTAATAGGCTTGACATATCTTAATATACCTGTATGGGTCTTCCACCTATCAGCTTTAACTTTTGGCAACTTTTGCAAGTAAGAGATGTGATAGTATTCACACCTGTGGCCCTATTTACACCCCATTTTCATATGAACACAAATAAATGTGATGAGTAAGAATAATAATAATATTGATTAGTAGGCATTATGTGTTATCAATAAAGAGATTCCCACACCAACCTATCCTCATAAGTCATAAGTTAACTCTCATTCCAATTCGATGCTGATACAAACCATCATTTGCTTCCGGATTTGGTCGCAATAGAAGTTGCACTGGTCCTAAAAGCAAATTTTAAAAGACCAGATTAAGGTGATATATATTTAACCCTAATTCACACCATACCATTTTGCCACCCTCTACCCTTGGGATTACCATGTGTTCAAGTAGGCCTTAAACTTGAGCTACGAGCTTTTAAAATTAGCATATAACCATCATTATGCTGAATACTTTTAGAAAATGGAATTTCAACCAATAAAAATAGAAAGGTCAATTCTTTTAAAGAGAAGAATCTTTGTGATTTATTTGGTAGAAAAAAAGAAAAAAAGAAAAAAAGAAGAGGCATTCAATATCAAAATTGAACCAGTGATGCTTCCATGGAGGCCTTTCCTTTCATTTGGCATATGATGACTATGTTGATATACTGCTCATGCAAATTAAATGTCTAACAAAAGTAAGAGCCCGTTTATTTTTCGGAACTTGAGAGATTTCCTATTAAGTGGTGACAAATTTTTTGGACTTGTTCATTTACTAGAATTTAAAGAATTCATATTTGAAGTAGAATTTATAAATGCTCAAGCACGGTTGAGCATTTTAAAAATTGAAATTCAAAGAGTCTCATGGGCCAAAATTGACAATTCAAAAGGCTGAATTCATGAATTCTCATTAATCATATAGAAGAATGTCTAGGGCCCACAATTAATGTTGCGTTTAGTAATTGCCAACACATGGAATTTCTTATTCCTCCGAACAAATAGGCCTAAGTCATATCCACTTATTAATTTGATTTTGACCATCTATCTCATCACTCATGAGATAACTTACGTTTGATAGAGCTCTCCCTTTGCTTGTATTACCAATTTATGGAGCCCTTTTCTTGTATTACCAATTTATGGATTCTTCTCCAAATATAGACGTACGACAGAGGCATATAATCATTTTTGCCTGTAGTTGGTGACAAGTCCATGTTAGTACTGCACTAAGTATGAGTTTGGTGTCTTTGTTGGAAATAGGATTGAAGTGGACGTGTTTTATTTCAATATACGTTTACATATAATGTAATAATTGGGTGGTGGGTCGATATCTATCAGTCTGGATTTTGGGTCAAATGCAGTAAAATAAGTTAAGAGTGATTTGAATATTAGAGGAAGGTCCCATTGATAAGTTTACAAAGTCCTCTAGTTGAAGAATTTGAGGATTTTTTTTTTATGGGAAGTTAAAAATCAAAAAATAAAAAACCTCTTAAATATTAATCTCAAAAGAATATCTAGAGTTCTAGAATTTAAAGATTAAAAAGTCATCACATCTTAATCAAATGTCCATTTAAAAAAAGTAATTTAGTTTTTTTAAGGTAATTAATCACACCCCCACCGACATACATTAACCCAAACCCTTATTATTAATTTCTCTGGATGGGAGCAGTCCAAATCCATGTCACAGTTATTACACAAGAATCACATCCCATGAAAACTCCATTGTGTAAAGATAATTTGAACTCTTCAAGATAAATCTCATCCCCTACGGCGACATTCTCAAATTTCACTTTAATAATAATAATCTTTACCGCAAGGGAATCATAAGATTGAAAACATAACATGGCACTAATGTGGCATAGTAGCTATTGAGGCAATAGATATAGGTTTCCATCATGTCAAATGGCAACTTGAGCAAGATTGCATTTAAGATGAACAGATCAAATTATCATGTTCATAAATTCAATTTACTTGAAAATTAAACAGGAACTTATCTCCACATCATCACAATAATATCAAAAAATTAATAATCCAAATATACTTTCCAAAAGTCATCACATTTATCTTCTAATTATCAAAAAAATCTTATTTGTAACAACATTATCCCCATAAGCCAAAATAAGCTAGCTACAAAGAGATAAGATAAGCTTAGGCATTAAAAAGTGGGCCCTACAAGATTAGAATATAAATCAAAATCTAAATAAAGATTCAAAACCGGCCACGTTTTCACCATGAGCGTAACAGGTGGACCGAATCGACCCACCCAGGTCCCAGGTGCATGGAAGGCTGGGAATGCCAGCTGTCATTGCTGAAATTTTTCCATGATTGCAGACGTCTAGATGGACATGTGGGGCCCACTCTACAGTAATATGTGTGGCCTGTAGGTGATAAAAAGCAGACCTCTTTCTTCTCTCTTTCAAAGCCCAGAAAGCTTTCATATCAACTACAACGACGTCTTCTTCACGGGAGGAGGAGGAGGAGGAGGAGGAGGAGAATGACTAGATCGGAAGCAATCGAGGCTGTCGATCCGTGTGCGAAGGAGATGGAGTTGAAGGAGGAGCTGCAGAGGCTGGTGAGAGGAATCTGTGGAGAAGGAGAATCTCGGATCGAGGCATTTGATCTTGCTTCGAAGACGCTGTCGGCATTGAAGGATCTGAAGCTGAAGAGATCGACGTCGTCGCAGAGGCAGGATTCTGTTGTGGCTGTTCCTGAGCATTTCCTTTGTCCTATCTCGTCTGAGTTGATGAAAGACCCTGTCGTTTTGGCTACTGGACAGGTTAGATTGGGGGATTCTGTATCTGTTTCCTCTCTCTTGATTTTTCTCCAGGATTGATGTTAGGGTTTCTGTTGGATAGTTGTCATGAAGAAATTGAGTTTTTATGTTGTTCTTGATTCCCAAGTGAACTCGAAAGTTCTCAGATATGGGGAAGTAGAATAGAATCACATGTTCTCCCCCAAAAATTCCACTTCAATTGGCCCAAGATTCCACTTCAGTTGGAGTGATTTAGACCGCTTGCTGACACATCCAATGTATCATTCACAAGCTATTAGATATATATATCAATTCGACGGTGGATATGACTCCCAACTGGAGTGAATTTTGGAAGAATGCATTCTCGTTGGAGAGTGTGTGTGACGTTCAATCGCTTGATCGAGCAAATTAGGGCACCACGTGGGTCAAATGAAAGGGGATCGTAGCAGGGGACTTTGTCATGAAGTCATCACCATTGTTCATTTCTCTCCTTCTCCATTGTTTGTTTGTTTGCATCTGGATGACACACTGATTTGCACATCACAATATTTTAGTACTCTGTATATTAGTTGCAGTCCACTTGCTAATGCAATGACTCTTTTAGATTCTCATGTAGTTCCTTTTCAAATTTGATTTTTGGAGTTTCAGATTTGTGGAATTGCTTTCATACATGAAAGGTATTGAATTAGTTAGAGTATGTTTAAGATTGTGATAGGAATAAGAGGATAATCTCAGATATTACCTTTTCCACACTATGCGTGTTAAGTTGAGTGCTGTGTTTCTGCATTAGTAGACTTGGAGTTTGGTTTGTCACATTTATGACAAACCACTGGTCTGATGCCAAAGCTATTCCTTTATTTGACATCATAGTTTTCAGTTTGGTTTCCAACCTTGTTTCAGTCTGATTCCAAGTGGAAATATTTGGGTTGTTTTGGCATTTCAGCGTTCAATTTCGATTTTGTGTTGCAGAAAATATAAAAAATAAAATAAAAATATATGCAAATCTAGAAAAAAAAAATTGAAAGTAGTAGGTATATATGTTTAATTCATTCTATTCAATCAACATTGTCATATGCACGAAACAAGTAAAATCCAATTCCTATTGTGGTGAAAGATAGAAATAAATAAATAAGATCTTGATTTTTTTTTTCGCAGGGGTGAAGTGAAACAAAGAATCAGCCCAAAGAAGGAAACCACTTCCTCAATATGGCCCTAAAAGATCTAAAAGCCCTTTCTTTTGAATTAAAAAGACCAAATGCTCATTCATATCCAACCTTAATGGAGGGCATATTGGTCAAAAATCAACTCAGGATAATAAAGGCCAAACATGGAAAAATCCTCACCTTCATCAAATTTTGATGGAAATTTAAAATTTTGACCCATTTGACCAAAATTTATGAATTCATAATCAAATCAGAGATTTTGGCCAAATAGGGGCAGGATCTCAACTGAAATCTTTCTGGGGGTTTCTGTTGACTAAAATGAATAGTTTTGGCCAGTTTGGCTAAAAGGTACTGTAATTGAACTAAGACTGTCACATGCGGCTTTCAAAGGTAGTTTGTATCATCTAGTAGGGCACTGCCATGGAATGTCTTGGTAAGGGTGGCTCTTTCAGCGACAACTGACTTTGCAAACCATTTGATAGAGATCCTTTTGTAACACATGGTCAACATCTCAAAAATATGTTACTGCTATGAATTATCTTTCAAGTTTTTATCACTATGGCTTATGATTAGAAGGGCCCACGTTATTAAATCCAGGCTGCTTCACGAACTTTGTTTCCCTATGAATTAGCATGGGCCCAAATCTCACTCCAGTTGGAGTAAGGATCACTGTTTGGTTGACCCTTTTTTTAACACAAATATCCTGTATCTTATTAGGGTTGGATTTAGGTAATGGTCTCTTTATGAAAGGCGCATGAAGTTAATGAAAACAGAAATGATTCAAGTCCAACTGGCTGGACACATTAGTATTCCCACGTACAATGTGGGGCCACTTCAACCATCTACTTGCATGGTTGACAGTTAAAAAGGAGGGCGGATTCATTATGTTTCAAAAATTACCTTCTTTAAGTGTTCATAACCATCTCATTAGCAGCCTTAAAATGAACACCAGAACAATTTCATCCAACCATTCATTTTGCATTCTTTTGATTCAATGATTAGAATAAAATCAATTGAGATTTCGGTTATATATTATCCACTTTAGGTTTTTCCTATCCAGCTGTTTAGTTATGCGTATAAGTGACTGAAGTAGACTCCACAAGGTACTTGGACTACTTTAGGGCATGTTTGTGCAGTCGCTTTTCCATGGAAAAAGTGTAGAAAGTGAAAGCGGTTTTCCCAAGGGAGGAAAATTTCATGTTTGGTGCAGCCACTTTTTTGCAAGGAAAAGTGGAAAAATGAACTGACTTATCGCAATTCCGAAAAAAAAATGTATCCAATGGGGTCGGACTTAGTTTTCTGCAAAAAGCGGAAAAGGTTTTCTGTGGAACTAGTTTTCCATTGGGCCACACAAATGTGCCCTTAGAATTGAAGTGGTTAACTTCTAGGGCACGTTTGTGTAGTGTATGTGGAAAACCGGTTTCGTAGGTTTTCCTCTTCTGCGGAGGGAGAAAATCTTCCAACCCCACATCGGAAACACCTTTCCATGGAATTGTAAAAAACTTAGCTCATTTTCATGCTTTTCTTTGCAGAAAAGCAGCCACACCAAATGTGGAAAATTTTCATCGTGGAAAAGCGGCCAAGTTTTCCTCGCTTTTTCCACGGAAATGTGGCTGGACAAATGTGGCCTTAGATAAAAAATAGGAATGTTTATATAAAGATATAAGCATAAGAGCCTGAAAAGGCTGATAACATGGAATATCCTTAATTTCTGGGACTCAAAATCTGATGGCTATATATCACATAGGTTTACTGCGATAAAATAAATGGTTTTGAATACCTTTTAAGCGTGATGAGTTCCGTTTATTGAATTTATTCTGGTACACCTTACTGAAAATGGCACTGCACAGGAAATTCCCTGACTGCCCTATCAGGTAGTCAATCCATGCTAGTCATATGGTGAATGACTTATTAGAATATCTAAGATTTATTATTTCTTAAGATTGTGACAGGATCTAGAAGTTATCTGATATTACTAAGTTTCCTTCTCTCTCTCTCTCTCTCTCTCTCTCTCTCTCTCTCTCTCTCATTTATCCTTCATTGCACTCATAGACATGGTGTAATTTTTAATGATAAATGATGATGCATTTTAAAAAAACCATTCTCTAGAACTTTATATGGTATTAGAGACTTTCTATGATCATAATAAGAGCCTTTTGACAACCTTGACGATCATTGCTATCGACAAAGTTAAGCCCCCACCCAGTGGCGGACCTAGAAATTTTACTTGGGGGCAAAACTTTTACTTGACTTTGTTAACTTTTTTTCACATTAACAATGCAAAAAATGTATTGCATTTAAATAGACACAAAACTTTTTCCATATTTAGATCTCCTGCCCAATTGAAGTGCCTTCTCACTCCCTTTTCCAAATTCAAGTGATCATCAATTCATCATCATCAAAACGACCTAAAATAATATTTCCTTTAATCCTAGGTGTTTGGATACCTAGCAATGATGATTTGGGTGAGCATCCATGTACCTAATTTGGGTTTCCGAAGGGGTTTTATTTGGATTTAAGGAATTTGATTACCTGCACTTACTTAGCTGTAAAAACCATTCCCTATGATCATGGGCCGGTGGCAAAGAAGAAAAATCGCTACATAAATACAACTCAAGTTATCCAAACATATGAGTCATAAGGCCTGATTTATGTATGAATTGAAGTTTAAAGTGTGCCCAATATTGATTTGGTCAGCTTGGGACTTATAAATATGCTTGGATTTGGTGATTTAGGGCTTAAAGTTTGAATTTTGATTTAGAGATTTAGAGTTTGAAATTAGGATTTGAAAATTAAGGGTTCAAATTTAAATATAGAGTAATTATGATTATACTACATTTGAAGAGAGATAGAAATTGCTTTATTTAGGGTTATTTGGTGAGAGAGAGACTAACTATGAGAGAACCAATAACGAGGATTCGATCGGTGCGAGGATCTTAGACTCTTCGTAGAAAGAGATCTATGCAAAGAGGATATGGTACTCTTGGTAGGAAGAAGATGTTCAAAGAGATCACCAAGATTTTGTGACGTGGGGCGATCACAATATTTAGATGTGGGGCAACTATTTACTAGACATATATGGGAGAGGTTCAGGCCCATTAAAATATAATGCAATTTCAAATTTGACCTGGGGCCACCGCCCCAGGTCATGAAAGGGTAGGTCCGCCATTGCCCCCACCTCCTCCCTCCAATCACCTCTCAAGGAGTAACTTTGTCCACCTACCCTCTGTAATCGCAATCAACCATTCTTCAAATTAATATCATTAGTAGTAGTGTCGCCCATCAATTTTTCTGAGACATCAGACCCCTCAGCCAATCACATGGACTGATCACCTTAATCCTACAGAACAGCTCGTCCTCACCTGTGTCTTGAGATAATGCCTGCTTTTTGCTTCCCTGCCCTGCTGCCGTGTTTCCTCTCCTATATACAGTTAGTTTTACACCTCCTGTGCACCATCCCTTGCCTTGTTACAAACTGAAGGCTGCACCTTTTTCTCTTTTTGGAAGATTAGATAAAATTTTATTAATGGCGAAAGGGGGAAAAGACCAAGAAATACAAGGAATCTAGGATTAGAATCCTCTATCAAACCCCAAAAGCACTGATAAGGAGACCAGCTATACAGAGTATATGTCATCCTGCAGCGCGCTAAGGGGCCAAAAGTGGAAAGAAGGGACATGCAAAAGGAAGGGGTTTGCATATACCCCTAGGGATTAGTTCTCGTCTGTCTAGAATCAAGTGTCCCTCGGGCTCCTCAGGGCCAAAGCTTCTAGGCTGGGCTGGGCTGGGCTGGGTGGGAGATATCCTGCGTTATCAAAAGAAACAGAAAAAGGGAAGGGTTGCAAAGCATACAAAGGAAACAAGAATAAAATCCCATAGCTCAGGACAGGCAAAAGAAGGCACCTATACTGCTATACCTGATACCTAAAACGCATTCAGTTTTGATTTGAGAAGCTAGACAAGTTTCTTCTAAAGGTGAGACAAGGTATGTTGAGATGATTGGAGGCATTTCTAAGATATTGTAAGAGCCTCTTGGATGTATATTCTCCAGTAGAGGACATGGAAATAGAAAATCTTGCAAGCTTACCAAATTTCACTCTTGGAGTCTTGTCTCCAAGGTGCTTCAGAGTGGTCTTTAATGACTTTTAGAAGAAGGCAGTAAATAAGGATGCAAGATGAGTAATCTCATCACCCAATAGTTTGCACCTTTTATCTTCTATGAATTCTTTAGAAGCTAAGAATATGGGTTAGCTATGCAGGCACCTGGCCCAAAGAGGAGTACCATCTTCTTTTCTTAAAACACCAATGGCAGAGTCCTCAAAAACTCCTGAAGCAGATTTCAACGATAGTGCTGCACCTTTTATCCCACTAATAGTTACCAAGTTTGTACTGACAAAATTTTTACTACAAATTGTTCTTTTGATTTGTTGACAGTTCGATTCTTCCAATAGTTCAATATCTATTGGTAGAGTTTGTGAATTAGATTGGAATAGGTCAGTTTCATTTGGGCTCTCATTATTCTACTTTCTTCTTGGTGAATGCATTTAATTTGTCTTTATGTTTTTGTGTACCCTACTTCAAAAATAGCCATAGTTTGCACTTAAACATGTAAGGATTGATATATATATTTACTAGAAGGCACGCTACAAATTGGGGAACCAGAAAATAAACTCTCTCTCTCTCTCTCTCTCTCTCTCTCTCTCTCTCTCTCATATTTTGTATCTTCTTAAAATTGTAATAGCATCCAGAAATCTCCTATTTTATATCTTCTTAAGATTGTGATAGCATCCAGAAATCTCCTGAGGGATTATTTAATCTTGTTTTATCTCTTAATTATCTTTCATGTGTGAGTGTGACAACTGAGATGCATGCGTTTGCTTGAACTTTACAGAATGCTCATGCAATTGTGAAATTTTCCAACAACCCATTATTGTTATTGCTTGCATTACTGACCTTTTAAATGTATGTATATGCAGACGTATGACCGACCATTTATACAGGCATGGCTCAATGCTGGGCATCGTACGTGCCCTCGGACCCAGCAGGTCCTTTCTCATTCTATCCTCACTCCCAATCATTTGATCCGGAATATGATCTCAAAATGGTGTGAGGATCATGGAGTGGAACTACCTTCTTCTGTACTTAACTCTGAGAAGGAAGGGCTTACACAGAAGGAGCAAATCCACCTCAGTTCATTGCTGGAGAAGATCTCTGTCCCATCCATCTCTGAGCAGAAAGAGGCTGCAAAAGAGCTCCGATCGCTCACCAAGCGGATGCCATCTTTCCGCGTGCTTCTTGGAGAGACCCCCAATGCTATCCCACAGTTACTGTCTCTGTTATCGCGAAAAGACCTTGATTGTCACCCTGAAGTCAAAGAGGATGTTGTCACAACGATCTTGAATCTCTCCATCAATGACAACAACAAGAAGACCCTTGCAGAGAATCCCCAAGCTATCCCGCTGCTTATGGATGCCTTGAAAACTGGAAGCATGGAAACTAGGAGAAATTCAGCAGCTGCTCTATTCTCTTTATCAGCTCTCGATTGCAACAAGATCAAGATTGGTGAATTGGGTGCCATGAAGCCTCTTGTTGACCTTCTAGAACATGGGAATTCTATAGCTAGAAAAGATGCTGCCTCTGCAATTTTCAACTTGTGTATGGTGCATGAGAACAAAACCAGAGCTGTTAGAGATGGCGCAGTACAAGTGGCCCTTAAGACCATCATAAATCAATCACTCATTGATGAGTCCTTAGCTATATTGGCCATTCTATCGAGCAATCAGCAAGCTGTGGAGGAGATGGGTAGGTGTGGTGCGGTGACTTGCTTGCTTAGCATCATTAGAGAGAGCACCTGCGGGCGCAATGGGGAGAATTCAGTAGCCATTCTCTACTCGATCTGTATCTACGATAGGACGAAGCTGAGGGAAATCAGGGAGGAAGAGAATTCCAATGGAACACTCTCTCGGCTTGCAGTAAATGGCACTCCAAGGGCTCGGAGGAAGGCCGCGGGCATCCTTGAGAGATTGAATAGGATTTTACACACTGCATGATTCGCATGAGCGATCCTAAGAACCTTGTAAATACCAATTTCCAGCATCTGAACGTTGATCCAATAGGATGCATGTATACATCCCATCCCATATGACCATCCAGGTTGTTGAATCATGCGTATTTCTCAAAGCCGAAGGTGAAAACAATTGAGCTCCTCTCTCTCGTCATTCTTGGACCCCTCCCTTATCTTTTTATACTATCCGGACTGCTGGTAAGATTTTTATTTCAACGTTGTTATCATGTCCATGCTCTACATCTCTTGATTGATTTCCAGAAGCTTTTGCATGTTGGAATTAGTTTTAGGTGAACTTGGAACCAGCTATAAGAACAATGGGTGCTTCCAAATCCCGTTTCTTCGTCAACCACAACCTGCTACCAATTCTCTACTTCAATGCTACTTGCTTCATTCATTGTCAATGCCCGTCATCAGTCAATCCCTTCTCCAAATAAATAAATAAAAAATCCAGTCTCTTCAAAACGCCTAGTTGATAAGTTTCTCCACTGTTGTAGCATCAACTCCAGCACCCATGTTTTCTATCTTTTGTTAGCATCAACGCCTTTCTTCCATCTCACCCTCTCCAGGGCCACAACCACATGCACTTGCTTCTGAGCTACTCCGGCTTCCCTCACGTTCCTCTGGCTACCTTTTCTGTCATTTTTTTCCCTTCATCATGGGAGCCACTAATTACCAATCATAATTATAGCATCGGTGAGATCGTCGATGGAGGTAGTGGCACTACAGATGGTTATGAATATTCCACTTCAAGCCATTGATAGCAGATAAGAGAATTCAAAGAGAGAATGGAGTGATTAAAAGAAGAGAAAATAAAAACAGCGCTCAAGATGACCATTGATGATATAAAAGAGAGAATACTACGAGGGGAAACTCAGGTTGTTGGAGGGTTGCAGGCACCGGAGGAACCGGGATTTTATACACTTGGCACCTAAGTTTTTATAAAGCAATCTAAATGTTTTTAGATTGAAAAAATTACCTAAAAAAGAACTCTAGATGGCCACTAATCAAAAAGAGGTACCAATAGTATATATGGCACGAAAGTGGTATTCCCGTCAGATTTTTTATTTTATTTTTTTGCCTTTTTACGACGACATCGTCACTTAATATCGAGAGTTAGTATCGACGTTATTGCTAATGTTCTATATATACGTCATTGTATGGTCATACACATTTTCTTCCACTAGCTTTTGTTAAGAAACGACGTCGTTGTACATTAACACACAATTTTTTGCACTAGCTTCTATGAAGCAATGACGTCGTCACTGACCATTGCAATCGGAAAAAAAATAAATGATGTTTCTATTATTTTGATGTGCGAACACACTACAAGATCCAAAGGAATTACAAGCTTCTATTTTGCCATAAATTTCCATAACATATAAAGGGAAGAAGGCCATAGGACAAAAAGAGGAAAAGAAGACCATAAATAGGATATAAAAAGGCAAGCCCAACAATGGCAAAAAAAAAAAAAAGAAAAAATCTAAACTGCTCCCAAGACTTTGACTAGACAGAGAGTGCTGCAAAACAAAACACCCCAAACTAGAAGGAATAGAGAACGGGAGCAGCTACACAACCGTAACGCCCTACCCATACCCATGCATGATATTATCCGCTTTGGCCCACGGGCTTCACGGTTTTGCTTCTGGTGGGCCTCAACCCATCAAAAGGCATCATTCTTTGGTGTTGGGCAGTTTGGGATTAAACCCACCTCTGCAAACACCTCAATTCAGCAATGGAGCAGCAGAAGAAGGTCTCCAATTCTGATGCCCAAACTCACAAACCCACATGGTAAACAAGAAAAAAAAATGAGAATCTCCAATTCCGTTACTGCAGAAAGAGTCCCCAATTTCTCAAAGCAAGGATCTCCAATTCAAATAAAACAACCTCCACATAGAAAACAAAATAAAAAAAAAATCGAATTTAGTTCGACAAAGGACATCAGCACAGACCCATTTCACCAAATCTATTTAATAGGATAACCCATGGCTTTAGAATGAATAAAATTGGGAAAAAAATAGTCTTTGATTTCCCGTAAATCTGAAATACAAAAAGGTAAAGAAGATAAATGTTTGAGACGGGGAAAAAGATGAAGGTAACGTGATCATGCCTTGGCCAAACGAAGAGGGAGAAACGCAGCGGCAAGGAGAGAAACCCAACGGCGAGGGAACCGAGGGTTCGTACTTCGACAAAGAAAGGAGGCTGCAGCTGCAGTGATGATTTTGGCTCAGAATGTTTCTCTAACTGACATTTTTTAAAAAAGAACTCTACCACACCTGTCATTCAGAAAAACCTACAGTAGTGGAACTAAGAGAGCACCAACAGCAACGAGAAAGGCAAATCAGGGCCTTTCAACTATAAAATTGCACAAGACAAAAAGGAAGAACAATGAGCAACATGGCCGCCGCCACAAGAGCCACTACGGGAGCACATTTCACTCGTCGAGAAGAAGGAGCAACAGGGCCGCCGCCACAAGAGCCACTACAGGAGCACATTTCAATCGTCGAGAACAAGGAGCAACAGGGCCGCTGCCACAAGAGTCACTACGGGAGCACAAGACAAAAAAGAAGAACAAGCAGAAGGACAAAATGGGGAAGTGGGGTTTCAGGGGAGTTTTATAGGTTGAATGTGACGACGGTCGTCGTCGCACATTTCAATCATTAATAAAAAAAAAAAACGAAAGTGGTCCCTTGGGACCACTTCTGTGCCATATATACTATTGGTACCTCTTCTGGTTAGTGGTCATGTAGAGTCATTTTTTAGGTAAAATTCTCTTTTAAATTTCATGATTTTTTTCAAGGATTTTTATGGAAAAAGAAACCCCTAAGATGGCCCATGCGCGAAAAAAAGGATCTTATAGTTTCTACTGTACATAAAAGGCCTTGCCGTCTATTTTAACCTCTTTTTTAACCTTTTAGACTCATCGCTTGTTTCGATTGAGCAACGGTATCGTCGCTCGTGTCTTCTTCTTCCTCTTCTTTATTTCTCTTCTCTCTCCTCCAAATGTACCATGTCACTATGGTCCCAAGGTGTCGATTATGGTGGGACGCTTTTTGCCAAAACCATTAGAGCCAAGAAAGATTAAGATTGGTGCTTGCAAGGAATCGGGACCAACCCTGGGAAGTAGGTTCCAGTCTTCCAGACTTTCGCGTGAAAGGACCATTGCAGAAATATGTGATGTCTAAACATAGGACAGTGATCGGGTAGGCAACCAATCATTCAAAGCTTGGAGTTTGTGAGTAACATTCAATTTATAATACCCAAAGGTCTAGCCAGGGAGGAGACTCGTATAGATAGCCACACAAACCCAGTTTCTTCCACATATCCACATTCTATTATGTCTTCCAAGGGGAGGAGGCCTCTTGGCAATCCAGCTTCCTGGAGCAAGAACTTGGATTTCTCCTTGCAGATCTCATCTCCATAGTAGACCTCAGCTTTGGCTTTGAGATCTTCTGAGATTGTCGGCATCTTTTCTAGATTTTTTTTTTTTTTTTTTTTTTTGGTGATTTGAGATGTTGGGGGTGGTGACAAGGGGTTTATATAGATGGAAGCTATTGAATGGGGAGAGCCTTTGGTTTATTTGAGTGAAATAACTTCTAACTACCGACATGTGTGGATGTAT
This sequence comes from Camphora micrantha, assembly GCA_003546025.1. Lineage (NCBI taxonomy): Eukaryota > Viridiplantae > Streptophyta > Magnoliopsida > Laurales > Lauraceae > Camphora > Camphora micrantha. Next base: position 29,131,353 of record QPKB01000003.1, on the reverse strand, counting down.
GGTTTTCCTTCACACAATTAGATGGAACGGTTGGAAAAACTAAAGCATCAAAGATTAAATGGGAATGGTTGGATCAAGATAAGGGCGAATAGGGCTATGATTGGGTATGTCATGTAAAATTCATATTCAATAAGAGTGAGCCATTTGGGCTTGATTTTGAAGTGATGGGCTGAGTCAGGATTATCTCATGTTGGAAGCTAGAAAGAGGCTATTTATAAGTTCTATCTTGTACATTCCAAACCATCAAGTCAAGAGTACTCATAATGCACTGGCTCTTAGCTAAGTCACACTTCAATAGGAGTTGGGCTTACCACTAGATTGATCACTTGTGTATTATATTCACGTGTATTACATTTGATCAGCATGAAGGTAGGCCAAACTCTTATGGGAGTGTAAGTCCTGCCTGGATCCAACACTGATCTTGAGAGGTTTGAATTTTAGCAAGTGAGCCCCACTGATGGATCAACGGAACTTAAGCCTCATCTGGTTCCAGGCATTAGAGAATCCAGACTCGTGATTGGGTCCGACTTGTGGGGCCCTAGCGTTCTTAGCCTCTTGGGTCCACATCGAGGGCCCATTAATGACGGGCTGTTAGGAAAAATATGAGGCCCACCCAATGAGATGAACTCATCAGCAACGAAATTGTTACTTGGTGCATAATTTAAAGCCACTGTGCACAATTTATAGCCATAGCTATATCGTTCCAATCAATTTGTCATATAACCAACCAGTGCCAGACATTAATCATAAAAAAGAGGAGCTGTGTGAGCCTTTTAAAAGTAGAGTAATGCTACTTGGACAAACTTTTTGGACAGAATTTTGGACAAAACCCTATGGTATGCCTTGAATATCATAGAGGATATTCAAGGCATACCATAGGGTTTTGTCCAAAATTCTGTCCAAAAAGTTTGTCCAAGTAGACTTTTTGTTAAAAGTAATAGAAAGTGATGAAGGTGGTTGGGACAAGTCGGGATTTATGAGTGGTAAAAATGGTTGAACACTCCCTTTGGAAGAAATCATGGTTTAGGAAAAATGTGGGGGAGAATTTCAGATTTTGGTGTTTTTATAATTTCTAAATAAGAACAATAAATAATATAAGATTCTGCTAAAATTATATCTATAAAGAATCTCCTTGTTTTTACCATTTTTATTTTGATTTTTCACAATATTCACATTTTCCTGGCAATGTTTTCAATATTTATTGTGACAATATCATTTCATGTATGAATCATGATATTTTCAAAATATTGAGTTCATGGAGGGATCAGTGATACTGATCCAATAAATTTTTGTTGATAGATGTTCTCATGCTCCCAAGCTTTATGGTGCTCACAAATGCTATCTGACCGACTTATTTAGATCTCATCTTTATATGATCAAAGCCACTCATATCAAGTGGGAATCCTTTTTCCTTTTTCCTTTTTCTCTTCTTTTTGGGACCTAGTGTTTTTGGCGAGGACCCAAGAGAGCCTACATAAGTGGGAAGAGAAACCCACAAAGTAGAAGGATAGCCGACGGAAGAGTGGCATATTCAGGGCATCGATCCTTGAATAGCTTGACAACGTATGGAGTTGCCAACCACCCGAGCAACCCCCAGTTGTCAAGTAGACCCCCTTTATATAAACTTATTGCTGTTGGGTTTGGTTTGACTTTGCCAGTCACATTGTAGGTTTGGCCCCAACACCAAACCCGGTCCACTAAATTGGATCATAATTGTCAACTTGGGCTAAACCCAGAACCAAAAAGGGCCAACCAGAACCCTGTAATTACATGTCAGGTTAGGGTTGTCAGATTTGTTTAGGAGTTGCAGGCCCCCTAATCTGCCTATAGAATGCTTGGACCCTGCCCACAATTAGAAAACATGATTAAAAGTAAAACAAATTAAGAGGGCATAACTTTTTCACCCAACATGCACATTGGTGTCATTTAAAAAAAATGCACTTGATTGAAAAGGATTATGCTTTACAAATTGATTGAAAAAGGAAGGCTAGGCTGGCCAAGAGATTAGCATGCAGATGTCTGAGACTATGTTCTCGGTAAACACTCCTCACAATTTAAATAGAGATATCTGTGAGGAGGTTTCGATAGACAGGTCCAGTCACTCTTATATTTTCTTGGGCTCCACTCTCTATGTGGGTTCTTACAACAATGGAGATGTCTCTGGAACTATAACTATTGAAGTTTTATTTTTCTTGATTTACGATAACTATGAGAAAGGGGGTGGTAAATTACCTATTTCATTTTCTGATTTAATAAAATCTTCTTTTCCTCATAAATTTGGGAGATATATATATATATATATACACACACACATACACACACACAAGGTTTGATGTTATTGAAAACGGAAAGAAAGTTGAAAAGGCAAAATGCAAATTTTGTAGTAAGATTTATTGTGCCGAATCAAAATCGGGTACCGGCCATTTGTCCATATATAGGCAAAAATGTTTAACCTTACAAAAGCCGATGGATGCAGGGGCAAGGAGGCCTGATTCACTGACCTAAATCTCAACTACTGGTGGTAATAGTAGCAGTAGTAGTTTGGGTCTATTTTTTCTTTTAATGTACAAAGTGCTAAACAAAATCTTGTTAAAATGATTGTGTGATCCGAATTACTATTTTCTTTTATTGAAAATGAGTTTTTTGAAGAATGGGTCCAAAAATATTGTCAACCACAATTTCACAGTATTTCAAGAAATATAGTTAGAAATGATGCTATTAGACTCTGGTAGGGATACAAAATAAATATTAAAAATTACCTTACAAAAATTCATGGTAGAATAGTCATAACTACAGATACGTGGACTTCTAAAAGGGGTTATAGTTTTCTTTGTGTTACTGCACATAACATAGATGCAAAATGAATTATTAATAAATGTATAATTAATTTTAGCAGTCTTGAATGGCCACACAATGGCACTAGAGTAAGTACATCTGTCTTTTAAGAAAGAAGTTATATTTATAACTTTAGATAATGCCAGTAATATTACAGTGGCTATTGAACTAATGAGATTGCAGATGCCACTTGCAACTTTGATATATAACTCTATCTTCCAAAATAGATGTGTATGTCACATCTTAAATCTCATTGCAAAGGTTGATTTAAAGCATATTGTAAGTTACACAGATGCTATTAAAGACATTGCTAAATTTATTTTATGCTCCGTACAGGGAAGACAATCCTATACCCAAATATGTGCGAGGCAAGGTGTATCAGCTATTAAAATACCTAAAAAGGTAGAACATATATGAAAGTATGTGTATGATTTATTAAACAAGGCAATTGACCGGAAAACAATTTTGAATGATTTTTGTGCTTTTCATGCACAAGATTTGTTGATGAGTGATGAACATTGGGAGTTATGTGCCCATATAAGAGATTTATTAGAAGCTTTTTATATTTCAACATTATTTTTTTCCGGGATATATTATCCCATATCTAATGAAGATTTTTAAAATTAATTTACAACTTAACAGATTTAAAGATCATTTTTTACTGAATAACACTAATAGAAACATGGAAGAAAAATTTAATAAATATTAGAAAGAGGATCTAATAACATTTTCTTTAGCTGCTGTATTTGATCATACGTTAAAATTAAGTGATGTACAGTTTTTTTTATTGATGGAATAAATAAAAATATGAATTATCAAGATTTAAATATTTTTTCAAATATAAGGGCATATTTTTAAGCACTTTTTCAGTTTCTTTGTGAGCAAATGGGTACAACTGTGGTTAGTATGACTCATTTAGAAGTCTAGCAAACAGGTAAAGGTGAGTGAGATGTGTGACCTTCTTCCCTGTTCACGAGCCTGGTATCCAGCTCATGTTCAAATAACACAACGACGGAGTTATCATTGCATCTTGATGTCAGTGTAATACAAGTGTATGATGCATCTAGTTTTGACCTTCTAGCCTGATGAAAGCAACAAGAAAGCATTTATCCGGTGTTATGTCTTTTGTAGCATCAGAATAGGCTTTTAGTGCAGGTGAACGTGTGGTGGATGACAGAAGAACAAATTTAATTGAAGAAACAGTGGAGTGTTGTGTTTGTCCACGAGACTGATATTAGGTAGATAAGAGGAAGCAAGAGTTGACAACAATGAAAGATTATGATCCAGCATAATACATTAGTGGACTACACATCTAATTTTTTAATTTTTCCTTCATTAAAATTATTAAATATACAAGTTTTTCATTCTTTTTTTGTTTTAATTTTCTAAAAAGATTGTAAGGTTTTGAAGGTGATTCTCTTTATAAACCTTCAAGAAGTTAAGAACCAAATGATTATCTTCTCAGTGGAATAGCTCGAGTTGACCGAACCACTTAAATATCTTTGTCATTCTCCGTGCTTGTGTTCTAATTTTTAATTTTAATAACGAAAAGACGAAAAAAAATTAATCTGGAAAAAAAAAGTTAAAGGGGCACGCTAAGCACGCTCAACCCGAATTGGCCCAGCCCGCTCCAGTCCAGCCCATGGCGGGCCGTGCCGTGCCAGGAAAAAACCCTGGTGGGCCGTGCCGGCCTGCCTCGCCCCATTTGACATGCCTATTTACATTTTATTATTTATTCGAATTTCAAAGAACCATGTAATTAAAAATCATCTGGATCGACGTTGGCAGTTCATACCTTCGAGGCATCTTAAGTTTTTAACGTATGTAATGACCTGAATCACCTAGTATGATATTGTCTGCTTTGGCCATATGAGGGGCCCGACTTTGTTTCTAGCCCCTACAAGACCCAAAACGCATTATAGTAAGTATAGACGACATCCTCTATATTAGCCCAGGCTCTGGAGGTGATGGACCCGATTCTTCCCTCTCTCCCGCTGCTTCTGCCCCGGGTCTTCGGGGTACGGCGGAGGGGAGGAGAAAAAAAGTAAAGGGTATCAACATTTTATACGGGTATGCCAATTTCACTTTTCTACTTGGAATCTTGGAATGGTGATCCGAAGATCCACCTTCACAAGTAGAAAGGGGAAATAAAATTTTTTCTAGTTTCCCATTGCACATATATTTAAAGAAAAGAGACAAAGGTTTTTTTTTTATATGCCGTGAAAGGCGATTTCATTTGTTTGCCGTAAAAGGCGATTTTGCCGTAAAAGGCGATTTACAAATCTTATCCATTATGAAAGACAAGAATTGTGATTTTTTTGTCTCTTAAAAAAAATACAAAGTACAAAAGGAAAAGCAAGAAAAGGGATCTAACTTCTCATTCGATTGTAGGGACACGTTCAGACCGACGGTGGCGAGCCATGTATAGGCTCCGCCGTCGTCCATGCAGATGAGAACATGATTCTTAGATTCTTGGCTTGGCTTTTTAACCTCAGATTTTTAAAGGACAAAGACCAAGAGAAGGTCTTATATCCGATAAAAAGCTAAGTAAACAGGCTGAAAAGTCACGTTTTAGCCATGTTGGTAGAAGAAGGGAGGTCCTTGGGGGGGGGTGGCCCCCCAAGGGTGCTTCAATCACCTTTTGGTGGTCTTGCAGCAGAGTTGCAGGAGTTCTGGATTTTCCGAGTAATTCTCTGGACTTCGAGTGAATTTCTCTGGCGATTTCTCTGGATTTTTTTTCCTTTTTTCTTGGTTTTTTCCTTTGGAATGCCCTCCTATTTATAGGCCTTTGGTAGCCCTTTAGGAGGGTTTATGAGCATTGAATGCATTAATGCTCATAATGGGAGGAGTTAAAAGTTTTAAATTATTTGTTTTGTAACTCCTTTTTCCTTGAATCTGATTGGCTGATGGAGAATAATGAGCTTTTAATTGCCTTTAATCTCCATCATGGGAGGAGTTTCATGGCTTTAATGCCATAAATCATTTGACTTGTAACTCCCATTTGCTTGCTTTTGATTGGGCCGTCCAAAATAATGAGCTAATAACCGCATTAACTTGTCATAAAATGGGTCATTTAACCTCATTAATTGGTCGCCAAGTCGCTTGAAGAGTCGTGGGCCGCGCCGCGTCTTTTGGGATTCTTCTTGCGATGATCGCCGGTGGATCCACATGTTGTTTGATGTCGGATGGCGATGCAATTTCAGACATTGATTAATGTCAACGTGCCGACAACATCTGTCCTGTTGATTTCACGATCGGGCGGGCAGAAAGTGTGATTTCTTTGTCGTCCGGTTAGCGATTTCGAGGCATCTAATGATCATCCAATGATTTCGGCGGCGAATCCGTGATGTTGACGAAGATCGACGGATTTCATGCACGAAAAATCAGATTTTGGAAAAATCACAGGGGCCAATCAACTCGAAACGCGAAAAGGACCCGAAAAAGGGGTCTTCCGGCGACTTTTGGGTCGCCGGAACTCCATGGTCGCGGGCGATCATGGGGTTGGCGACCTTGGGCCATGGTCGCCGTTCGGTCGCATTTTCTTCGCCGTTTTTCGATCTTTTTTCATTCTTTTTTCTTCTGTATTTTTCCTGACATTTCCCCTCATTTATTGGCCTGATTCTCTTGAAGAAAACCCGACGAGAAGCCACGCAAATCAGAGCACAAAGTTTCCTATTTTTCTAGAAAGCCGAAGACTTTGTTGTGCGGTATTTGCCGATTTTTGTCAAGCGTTGAAACTAAGCCAAACGATGTCAGAATGACTTGAAATTCGACGTGGAGCTTCTTGAGCAGTAAATAAGACTAACCATGGGCTTTAGTTTGAGTTTTGAAGCCTTTATGGGTCCCGCAAATGCTCGCTTTGATTTCGCCTTGAGGAAAATGCCGAGCTTTGAAACTAGGCCAAACGATGTCCGATTAACCTAAAATTTGACGGGGAGTCTTTTTAGCAGTAGATAGGACCAACCATAGGCTTTGGTTTGAGTTTTGAAGCCGTTTGGGGTCTCGCAAATGCTCGCCTTGATTTCGCCATGAGGAAAATGCCGAGCTTTGAAACTAGGCCAAACGATGTTTGTTTGACTTAAAACTTGACGGGGGACCTATTGGAGTCATTTTGAGATGATTCATTAGCTCCAATTTGGATGCCATGATTCCGGGGTGCTCCGTCGCCAGCAGGCCTGATTTTGCTTCGGAGCGTCGAGGTCGGGTCAAACGTTGTCGGAATGACCTGAAATTTGGTATGGAGCCTTTTGGAGGTATTCTGAGACCATCCGTAGGCTCTGGTCGAAGTTTTGAAGTCTTCGACACTGTCGTTGCCGGGAGCTCCTGTCTGGCTGTCGGAAGAGTGAAGTTAGGCCAAATGATGTTGAAACGGCCCAAAACTTCATGTGTACCCCTCTTTTGGCTGCTTTGAAAGACCTTGCAGTTTTTGTTTGACTCTGACAATATCTGATGCTTGAAGTGGCACCTTCTTATTTATGGCAGGATGTGGCTCCATGTAGCTTTTGGTGTTGAAGGGACATAGTGATATTTTTGGTGTCAACAGGAAACTTCATGAGCGATGTGGCACTACACCAAAAATTATTTTTTGCGACGTAAATACTTGTTGCAGAAAATCACAAAATCGTTGCCCAATAAATTCTGCAACAAAACCAATTTTGTCGCCAGTTCGTCGGCTATTAGGCGCCAGTGAATATTTTTGCCGACGATCACAACTAATCGTTGCTAAATGAAATTAAATTGAGACAAAGAAGAATGTCAGCAAAAAGGATAGTTTTTGTTGTTAAATATTTATAATTCATCGAAAAAAAATGGATAAAAAATGGTGAAAAGGAATTTGGCGACAAAATGAAATCGTCGCTGAATTATATCTTTTACCGAAAAAATTATATTGCCACTAAATAGTGTATGATTTGCCATGAGTTATAATAGGAGACAAATTAGTTTTGTCGCGCATAGTTTGTAGACATTAGGTGACCACGTTAATTCGTCGCCCAATATTTAACCTTACCATAAATTCTCTTAGGCGACAAATTATATACGTCAGGAATAATATGCAAAGATATATTTATTCTTATTAGGAGACAATAAAATTCGTCTCTAAAAATAATAGATTTATTTTATAAATACTGCCTGCCACCTCAAAAACCTCCTTTACTCTGAATATAATAAAACCTTCCCATTCAGCTAAAATAAAATGTACAATAAAACCTTCCCATTCAACAAAAATAAAATGTACAATAAAACATGCCCATTCAACTCAGATAAAATGTACAATAAAACCTACCCATTCAACTCAAATAAAATGTACAATAAAACCTACCTATTCAACTGAAATAAAGTGTACAATAAAGTCTGCTAATTTAACTAATAAAAAATGTACAAAACCTGCTCCTTCAACATATTAGGAAACATATAACTATTAAATCCAACCCACAAGTTTAGCCACGTCATTGTTACTAATTCAAGTAAAAATGTAACATCCAAAATAGTGTAAGCACAATATTCTTATGAAAAACTAAAAGATCTTCAAGCAATTGACCTCTATTACATTGATCTCTAGTCCCAATCTGTGGTACCAAAAAAAAAAAAATGTTAGGAATTAAACAAGGAAATCAAAAGCAAAGTAAGTGAGACAAAATAAAAGCCTATGAAAATATTAGAGGTGATTAATGTCACACCTGTTCAACTTGCCACTAGGGGTGATTAATGTACTTTTAAGGCCAAATGGCTCTAGTGACAATGAACCTGGACTCATTCCCCTATGAATGTAACACTGAGGAATTGAGAAACAATTGACTTCCACTTTTGCAGTCTCTTCAGGTATATTTAGTATGACGGCAGGGACATTGTTTTTTAAAGGAAACACCTACTTTGAGCACTACTCTCACTGTTGATGTGCCAGCTAGTGAAGGCTTTTCCTTGATGATCATCCAAAACATAAGAAAGTCATCCTCCTCACCCTTAAATCCCGAAACTTAACTGGCTATATATCGCGCAAATTTACTGCAATGAAATCAAATGGTAACTACCAAACCATCAATAGCTATGTGGCAAAACACCTTACTCTCACAAAACCTACCACAGATGGATTACTTGTGACTCGCGTTGTTAGTATTCCACCTGGTGGGTTGGGCTTCTGTGGCCATAAGCTTATTATTGGTGAAAAAACTTCACCTATTACTGGTGTAAAAACTTCACAGATGGAATGAGGAACATTTCGAATATCTCCCTTCCATGACTATCATCAGTGCATACTAAGAAAAGAATCCTTATACCATTAAAAATATCTCCCTTCTATAACAACCATTAGTTTGTGCAAAGAAAAGAACCCTTATACTTCAAAACTCATATATCAAGCTGCTTAGAATTCCAAAAGCCAGTAAAAGTGCATATGGTATATGTAAAGACAACATGATTATAGATACAATTGCCAATTTCACTGATAGCAGCTAAATGATTTTAAAAAGTGGAGTAAATACCAATCTTATTCAGCATTAAGAACATTACCCATTGCTTGTTCGTAGTAGCGGAATGCTGCTTATCATAAAGCAAGGCTATTCCCGATATGTGACCAGACCATAGTTCTCCATTACCCCAGTAGAAAAATCAGGGATTGCAATTGAAAAATCAAGCCTTAACACAGGCGGAGGTCCCAATAACCAGATCTCTATTAAATATCGATCCACACGTGCTTAACCTAATAATTAAACCTAAACTAGATTAAAAGCAATCAAACCACTTAAAGAGAAGGACACAGAATTTTTACGTGGAAAACGCTACTCGGGAAAAAAAAAAACACGGGCCTTACCGTCTAGGCCAACAGACAACCAAGCACTATTTGAAACGAAAGTTACAAGAGACACTTACAATCCTTTCCCAGTTGTTCACTCAACCTAAGGACTACTTTGATCATGCCGACTGTTCGCCGTGCTCCTTCACTGTGCTTGAAACAACCACCTTGAATGCCTCTTCAAGATGAGTCCACTACTGAGATGTAGCAAGAAGAACCTCTAAAGACTGGAACTTCAGCACAGCAACTTGAAGCTTTAAAGAAGAAGATAATCTCTCAATAGATCTCTAGGCTTTAGGACGGGAGAGAGAGTCATCTAGAGTTGAGAGAGGAAGGCAATATATAGGTATTAATTCGTGTCTTCTAGTCTTAGGATAGAAGTAAGATATGAGAGTTTTGCTTGAGAGAAAATAGGGAGGAGTTTTCAAATGAAATTAAAAGTTTCCAAGGTTCGCTCGAGCGGACTGGGGAGTTCGCTCGAGTGAACTGCTCTCTGTCTCAGACGTTCAGCACAGAATGAATATCGCTCGAGTGGAGGAATATGGTGGGTCGAGCGACGAAGGTTCTGTGAGGGGTTCGCTCGAGCGAATTGAGGTTCGCTAGAGCGACCTCTGTAAAATCCAAATTTCCAGAATTTCTAAGTTTCTTTCTTTCTTTGCCGCAGATCTTGAGCGAACCTTTTCTAAATAAAATTTACAACTTAAAGAGTCCCGGTTTCGTCCATAATCCTATGAATTAGCCAACTAAAATTCTTACAGCAATCATATCTAGTTTAGGTAGTGGATATGGAGTAGAAAAGTAACTACATGGCTTAAAAAATGACTTAGTTTGTGGATATCAAGGACATCAACCACCCAACAACATTAGTTTCCATTTAGGTTCAACATATCCATCAAAGCATCTAAGGCTCTACATTTTGTAAGTAAATCACTCAATAATCAATCAAGAGCTTGTTAAATCACTAAATCAAAACATATTTGGAACAAAAAAAGAGAAAACTTACATCTTATAGAGATCAAGTGTCCTGACGGCAACATCTAAAGCAAATTTCTCTTGATTTGTCTTACCAATCTGACAATATACGCAAACTTTAGTTCCTGAGCATACATGATGATAGGATCAGGGAAAGAGGTGGGCCAGTCATGAGCAACAAAAGAGATATTATATGTATATACTATCAGGTGTAACGCCTTCTGTATAATCAAATAAACCAACAACAACAACCACTAAATAAGTTGACAATCGGTGATTCTTAAAAAGAAACAATCTTCAGATGCCCATCAACCTTTTCTTGAATAACGGGCATATTGGACAAAGCTATCAGCTCAGACGGCAATTCCAAAGTTATCTTGAAAGTAGCATGAACATAATAAATTAGAAAGTAGAAGCATATCAACTGGATGAAGTGATCTCTTATGTACACCAACAAGATTGATAACCTGCAGCAATAAGTCAATGACATACCATAGTTCAACAATATGCTATGAAAGAATGGAAATACAAGAAGCTTATGAAAGAAAATATCCCAAAAGAAGCAAACATGTGCTGCTCTAATTATGATTGAAAAAGAAGATTATGAAAGAATGGTATACCTATAACCTACTCTATACCTGTATATATGGTTGATACAAGAAATTGAATAAAATGCAAATTATGATTTAGCAACAACTGTGATGGGTGTGTCATTTGATTTTTTTTTTTCAATGATTCTAGTTTTTGCTCCTCTTGTATAAGTGCCTTTGCCACACACAGACCTTAGTATTAGGATTAAGAAGCCTGTACTGTTTGTGTATTCTTTTTTGGGATTCTTTATATCTCCCGTGTTGTCACCTTTTCTTCCTTCCTTTTGGACTAATATTTCTATTTGCTGCTCTAATTTGCCTTTGTCTCCAAGATTATATTGCCAGTTGCCAAGCACCTAGAGAAGGAAAATGGCATTGGAAAATAACCAACCTGAGAAACATGTGATTGAGAGTCATTTAAACAAAGACCACTGCACTTCAATTGTCATACACATAGACAGAGCCACAAAAATATACATATCAATAAAAATCTAAGGCACCCTTAGTTTAATAAAAAAATGTCCCAAAGTTAAATGATGGAAAAATGAGGGAAAGAAATAAACCTATTACAATGGCTAATGCATAACTCATATTAGAGTTAAATGGGTTAACATAATAAGGGAGAGTTGAGGTCGTTGGAAGACCCAATCGATTGGGTCATTGGGGTGACCCTATTTCTCATCGGGATTGTGTCAGTCACCCCAATAGTGATGAGCAAGAGCGAGACATAGAGCCTTATCGATGGACACCAATTGTTTTCACAATGACTTTCTATGTTATGAATCAGTTCTTCCTATATCCTATATAGATCAGCCTAAGAATGAACACAATTGCAATGCAAGCTCAACCCAGCTCAGAGCTTTCACAGGCTGAAAGCTACTACATTTCTTGAAATGTAGCTTCCATCTTGTATGTGCACATTAGAATTGGTTAAAGAAAACCAAACCAAACCAAACCAAATCAAGCCTTTTCCCACTAGGTGGGTTCGGCTATCTAGATTTGACGACACCAATCAAATCTGTTTATGACCATGTCCTCCGTTAAATCCATGTAGGCAATGTCATGTTTAATAGTTTCTTTCCAACTTCTCTTGGGTCTCCCTCTCTCTCTCCTACTCCTGGCAATCGATCTCCATGGTTTCACACCTTTTAATAGGTGCCTCCGTTGGACGCCTTCTAATATGGCCGAACTATCTCAGTTGATTTTCTCTCATTTTATCTTCAATCGATACTATTCCTACAACCAAGGTACCCTACAATTATTTCTTCTTTAAACATTGAATATGGGTTAAATGTAGTTTGGTGATAGCAATGTATATTTCAATTCTCGTTCTAATTTCTTGATTGGTTTTAATGTATTCAAAGAGAAATGGAAAACATGAGAGAGATTGACTGAGAGAGCGGGGGAGATAGACCAGAGATAAGATGAGGATTTGCCAGAGGGATGAGGATTTGCCAGAGGGAGGGACGGCGTCAAGATGGTGGTGCGCCGATGCCAGTCGCCTGATATGGAGAGGGATGAAGCTGTTTTTTGAGAGAGGAAGGGAGAAAGACGAGAATATATCCAAACTCAGAAAAAACAGAGAGAACTGGTAACCACTTTGAGCAGGCTAGTAAAAAACAAATTCATCCTATCTAATGTGCATCTCCAACTTCCACTGTGCTCCAAATGCATCTAATTCTGCTGATACATTCAAACCACTTACTATTCATGGTGAACTCAAGCCCACCCAAATAATGATGTCTCAATTCATCAGTCATACACTCAAATTTGAGCTATGTCCAATTTCGACTTCGCTCCAAATACATCCAATTTGGCTGAAACATTCAAACCAACTGCAATTCATGCTCAACCCAAACAAACTCAGATCATGTTTTCTAAAATCATTGTTCCGACCACCCACAAAACTACCCCCCCTTCCCCCCCCCCCCCCCCCCCCCCACACCAAAAAAGAAAAAAAGTAATTTCATCCAAAGTTTGAACCGGGTTTTAATCATCTGAAACAAAACTCAAAAATCCCACACGTGAGGATAAAATCAAAACACAGGAATAGTGAATTTGAGAAAGGAAAAGGAGATTCATGCCTAAAAGAGTGAACTTTCCGCTGCCCTTCAACCAATAGAGATTGTCGCATATTTTCAATCCATCAGTTTCGAAGCCTAGATTCCCATGGAATTCTCCCCTATATTTTTGTAATCTTATCTGGTACTAGAAGCACTGTCTTAATATAGTTTCATTAATGTAAAATAGCACATTCACAAAAAAAAAAAAAATAATAAAATAAAAATAAAAAAATACTACAAGTAAAGAATGATACAACAATCCATCAACTCCATCGATTGCAGAAATCTCATTATTCATAAAAACAAGAGTAAAACCCAAGTTCAATTTCCGTACCTCGAACTATTCCTTGTTGGATTCTCAGAACTACATAGAAACCAAATTGACGTCTCCAAGCTATATCATGTTATAGAAATCAAGATCCAATCCAATCGGGAGATAAAAGAGATAAAGATAAATAAAAAACAAAGCAAACTGAAATACCTCCTCCTTTTTCGATTTTTTGTTATAGAGATAGAGCAGAAGAGGGTAAATGCGTCTGGAGAAGACAAACAGAAAAGGAGCCGACCTTGTGCGCTACATCTGGAGAAGACGACCGGAAAAGGGGTCAAACTCTTGCTGGCTTTGGAGAAGACGATCGGGAAAGGGGGCACTAGTTTTCTTCAATGGGATGGGTTTGCGCCTGACCTGATTACAAAGATGGGTTTTTTGAGATCAATAGAGACGAGTTTTTTGAGATCAGCAAAGATGGAGATGGTGGGAGGGATCTGCGTGCGTTGATGGAGAGGGTGAGGTCTGCGTGAGTGGTGATGGAGGTGAGGGATGGAGATGATGCCGATGACGGAATGGAGATGGAGATGCTGAGGGAGATGAGGGAATGGAGGTGACGTGAGAGTGAGAGCGAGAGAGGGAGACGAGGGCCAGAGAGGAAGAAAGAGAGAGAGAGAGGGAGAGATTAGGGCACAACTCCATTTTTGCTCAAAAATAAACCACGAAGACCGATCGCGCCTGCCCAAATTTTTTGCATTGCGCGACAAAAAGATATCGTCGTGGATTATTTTTAAGGAATTCTGCGATGGCATTTTTTTGTCGCAAAATCTTTTTAATAAAATATAATGCAAATGATTTGCCAACGAAAATAACACGTCGCCAAATAAATAGTTTCGTCGGAAAAACTTTACCTCTTAATGGCGCCAACTCCATTTTTTAGTGCCAAATTTTTCGCGACAATATTTAGCGACAATTGAAAATTATCGTCGCTAAATAATTTGCGTTTTTATTTTAGGCGACGAGATGAATATTTCGTCGCGAAAAACTACATTTAGTGACAAAATTTCTAAACGTTGCAGAATATTTGCCGCGAAAAATGATTTTTGTTGTAGTGTGGGATCTTACAACGTACAAGGTTTCTTATATGTAAATTTAGGAATAAGAATCTTTTCACTATAGAATAGAGGGCCTGTTTCTTTTAGTGGAGTTTCAGCCATGAATTCACCATGTCAAGGAATTCCTAGACATGATGTGACATATTGTCTTTTGGAATTTCTGAATTCCATATTTTTTCACTACCATTTTTAAATTTTAGCCACATGAAAAATCTCTTTTGACCTTTGGGAATCCATGAATTCCACCCTCTTTCCATTGTGGTGGAATTCCTGGATGCTCAAGCCCAAAGGAATATCCAGGAATTCTACTATGTGATATGGAAATGCAAGAATTGTCCGGATAGGAATTTCTAGAATTCCAACAAAGAAACAGGCCCAGAAAGTGTATAGAATGATCCTCTTGATTTTTTCCAAATATTCACTCTTCACAAGGTGAGGGAAGAGAACAAAGGGAGAGTTGGGATTTAAAAACCTTTGTGTTCGTAATTAGTGGAATCAAAAGCGTTATTTCTTGGACCGATTCTTGTCTTTAAAAGAGTTAGAGAATGATTAGGTTTCCTGATTGTAATACAGCACACATCTTCTCTCTTTTTAGTTGAGAGGTTAAGGTTAAATAAGGTTTCCTTAACAATGTTTCCTTTCTAGTGTGACTTGTTCCTAGAACCCTTTTAAACAAACAGTCTTCTCATTCAGTCCTCTAGAGAGAGAGAGAGAGTAGGCTGCGGAAACTTTTGAGGTTAGTAAGTGGTTTGGAAACACACTGCAAGTCCCTTTTTAGTTAGATAAAAAATTTAAACTTACTGTCGACTTTCTTTTTTCACCAGCGTATTATATTAGGAAATCACTCTCTTCACCCTTACCGATCTATGTTTCTCGTCCATTACATTCTTTATATGCATGCTTTCTTCTTCTTCTTCTTCTTCTTCTTGCTTTAATGTAACTGTTGAATTACAAAGGACATGGAAGAAACTACTAGTAATTGGTCAGATTTTCCCCAACCTCTTCTTGAACTGATTTTGAAGCCCCTGACCCTGCCTGATCATCTTCGATTCGCCTCCGTTTGCCGCTCATGGCGCAAAGCACAAAGAGAGACTCTTCATCATTGTAACATCCCACACACTAACCCTCTATTAATTATAATTAATTGCTTGATTAGTTAGTAAGTGCGTTTAGAGTCTTAGCGAGTCGGGTTTATCGCTTGGACCTCGCGTGCGAAGTCTCGCGTGATTCGGAGTACGTTGGGTAGAGTAAGGGGGTGGTTTGCAATTTGGGAGTTTCAGGGGTTTTTATGAGATTATGAGTTTTTGTGAGTTTGGGTGCATCGGGTAGGTCTCGACATTTCATGAACTTTAGTCTTCAGTTGCGTTTCGATTCGACGCGTCGAAGAGGCCCAAATAAATCTTTTTAAATCTTTACCTAACCTAATATAAACCCAATCCACCCTCTCTTTCTTTCTCTCTTCTCTCACTCACTGTTCTCTCTCAACTCCACTGCCTCCTCACTGCCGACGATCACCGGAGCTCCGACGTTGACGGCGAAGCATCCAATCTTCTTCCTCTTGCTCCCAAGTTCTCAACCATACTCTTTTCCAAGCATTTCACTCACAACCCATTCAAAGGTAGGCTTCTCAAGCTTTTAGATCTGACTAATCTTCTTCGTTTGGCTTAGAAATGGTTTAGATAAGCTCACCCCACCCCTTGCATTTCATTTGTAGAGAGGTTTTTGGTTTGGAAACCATTTCCCCCATTTTTGAGCTCAAAGAGGGTTTTTCCCCCAAATTTCTCTTGGATTTCTTGAGCTCCTCATATAAGGCAAGTATATATGTTTATATTTATTCTTGATATGTTTGTCTCCCTTGATTTGTATGGAAAAATGATGCTTTAGATGTTATTGGTTCATTGGATGCTTTTAGGGTTTGAAAACATGATAATTAGGTTGTTAGCCTAATAGAATGGATTTGTTTATCAATGACTTGATTAGAGGGATTGTTTGGATTAGTTTGGACTTGTAATATGCATGGTTTGGCTGCATATCAGGTTCAAGAAAGGAGGAAATGGATTTGGACCCATTCACTGCAGAAACAGAACCTGCAGTTCTGTTTCAGCGGTGTATGCGGTCGATCGGCCAAGGGGCGCGGTCGACCGGTGACACAGGGTCAGGTTCCCTGGAACCTGACCAATTTCCTGTACACCCTTTTTCTGTTACAACTGTCGGTCAACCGGGCCTGGGCAGGGTCGACCGGGTACACTGGGAGGAGGTCGACCTGACTTCCTCAGGTCGACCGGGCTCGCTGTGTAGGGGGTCGACTGGCCAAGGGCCAGGTCGACCGGGCCAACTGTGTTTTTCCTTCTTGGGAGGATTTTTACCCCCTTTCTTTGATGGACTTAGGTGGGACTTGGTTAACCCCTTTTTGTGGACTCACTTGACTTATGTGAAGATGTTTTGAACCGACATCTTTCACGGTTAATCCAGTTGTATCGGTTTATAACTTATCTCAATCTTGAACGGTATGGGACAACGGGATACCTCCTTATATCTATGCACGAAGATTGTTTGTTTGGGGTATCACGAACCCTATTTCCCTTCGTTGACTGAGTATGGTTTCCCGATGCTTCAAGATTAATATTATACTTAGGATTGGATTGTCTATCGCTTTTGATTCAGAATCGTACCGTCTGGTACTATCTACTTGTTCTTCAGCTTCGTTTGTTTTCTGGTTTGTGGATCACATGGAGAACTTAGATGATGGATTTAGGATCCCTTTTTGATATTTCGTTTGCTAGGGGCAAGATTGATTGCGCTTGGACCATACTCTCTGGTCGAGTCGCCCATGAGCCATTAGAGAACCTTGCGGCAAGATTGAATGTGCTTAGGCCATACCCTCTCGTCGAGTCGCCCATGAGCTGAGTAGGCCGTCTGCAGATCGGATTACTATTGGACACCATTTTCGACCACATCGATGGAATGTCCGGACCAACTACTTTGATTACCTTGATATTATGTGCGGACCGTCTACTTTGTTATTTTGTTATTGATTCGGATGCTATTCATTTCACATGATCTTGTTTACTCGTTTACTCTCATTCATACTGCATATCTTGACGCTTTATATATATATATATATATTGCTTGCCAACCGCTGTGTTGATGATGCTACTCTTGGTGCATAGGTACCGAGCCTTTCTATCCCGAGGGGGAGGAAGCGACGGAAGAGGTTCAGGCAGATCAGCCTGATGACTTCCTAGAATACAGTACGAACGGCCTTACATAGCCGTATCGATCTCTTACACGAGAGCCCTCAATTCTAGACTAGCTTCTATTTTGGGTCCATTATCATTTTGATTAGGCCCAAGTTTTGGTGGCCTAATGTTGTAATTAATACTTTTGTTAACGGTCTTAAACTTGAATTTAGTTAATGTATTCAATATTTGCTCTTAAACTATACATCTTTAAGATACCACTTGCAATTATGAAGCTTCCGCTCTTTGTAAATTATATTTGAGGAAATGTTTCCACCTCACAGCGGTCTTCGATCCGGATGGGACATGATTGGGGCCAGGTTGCATTTATTAAAATTTTTAATTGGCCCTAATCTCACGTATAACCCCGGTTTCACTTTTGAGGGCGTGACAATCATCTTGCTCCACAGGCCCCTTTCCTCATCGTTAGTGGAATGATCAACAACATAGTAAGCAGCCAACTCTTCAGTCTCTCAGAGAAAAGAATGGAAAAGACACCAGTGCCTCATCGCTTTTGTCCTCAGTCCATCTCATCTTCTGGTGGTTGGCTTTTGTTGCAGGACTTCGATGAAACGCACATCAAATTTCTCTTCAATCCATTCA
>QPKB01000003.1:29067712-29111928 GCA_003546025.1 Camphora micrantha | reverse complement strand
GAGTGGCTTTGATCATATAAAGATGAGATCTAAATAAGTCAGTCAGATAGCATTTGTGGACCAAACTGAAGCTGGGAGCATAGAACATCTATCAACAAAAATTTATTGGATCAAGTACACTGATCCTCCATGAACTCACATATTTTTGAAATATCATGATTCATACATGAAATGTATATTGTCACAATAATAATTTGAAAACATTGCCAGGAATGCTGAATATTGTGAAATCAAAATAAAATGGTAAAAACAAGGAGATTCTTATATAGATAACTTATTTAGCAGAATCATGTAATTATTTATTGTTCTTATTTAGAAATTCTCAGTAAACAACACACCAAAACTACTGAAGTTCTCCCCCACCTTATGTTCTTTCCTAAACCATGATTTCTCTCCAAAGGGAGTGTTAAACCATTTTTACCACTAACACATTAAATCTCCGACTTGTACACAACCATCTTTGCATCAGCTTTCTATTACTTTAAACAACAAAGTCTACTTGACAAACTTTTTGGACAGTGAATTTTGGACAAAACCCTATGCGTATGCACTGATGAATATCCTCTATGATAACTTCAAAGCATACCCATAGAGGTGTTTAGTCCAAAATTCTGTCCAAAAAGTTTGGTTGTCCAAGTACGCATACTCTCTTTTAAAGGCTGACCACAGCTCTCTTTTCTTATGATTAATACGTCTGGCAGCTATGGGTTGGTTTTATGCACAACATGTTGGAAACGATATAAGCTATGGCTATCAAATTGTGCACAGTGCTTTAAATTATGCATCCAAGTATACAATTATCTTTGACATGATGAAGTCTCATCCTCAATTGTAGAGTGTTGGCTCATAATTTTTCCTAACAAGCCTGCAGTCATTATTCATACAAATAAAGGTATGACTAATGAGCTCGATTGTGCGAACCATACCAAGAGGGGCTAAGAAAGCTAGGCCCACAAGTTATCGGACACCAATTATACGAATATCTACTTATGCCTGGAAGGCCAGATGAGGCTTAAGTTCCGTTGATTTCCATCAGTGTGTGGCATCATTTGACTAAATATTCAAAGCCTCTCAGATCAGTGTTGGAATGCAGGCAGGACTTATCGACACTCCCATTAAGAGTTGGCCTAACTTCATTCATGCTAGACTCAAATGTCACTAACACGTGGAATATAATACACAAGTGTCAATCTAGACTGGAAAGTCATGGCACCAGACTCCTATTGACAGTGTGACTTGTGACGTTAGAGCCAGTGCATATATGATACTTCTTGACTTGGATGGTAAAATAACTGATACAAGATGAATTATACGAGGATAGATAAAAGCAGCTCACATTGTCTAGCTTCCAGACATGAGGATAAGACTGACTCAGGCCCAGCCATATCAAACCATAAAGCTCCAAAATGGATCACTCTTATTGGGAATATGAACTTTTTACCAAAACAGACAATAACCCAATCATAAGCCCTATTCGCTTATCTTGATCAACGCATTTCCATTAATCATTTGATGCTTATTTTTCCAACCGGTTTCCATCTATTGGTGTGAAGGAAAAACCATACATCCAACACCATACGAGGTAGTTAGAAGTTATTATCACTCAAATAAACCAAAGGCTCTCCCTTTCAATGCTTCCATGCTATATAAACCCTTGTCAACGACCACATTATCTCAAAATCACAGAAAGACAAACAAAAAGAGAAAAGTTAGAAAAGATGCGACAATGCTCAGGAAGATCTCAAAGCCAAAGCTGAGGTCCTACTTGGAGATGAGATCTGAAGGAGAAATCCAGAGTTCTTGCTCCAGGAAGCTGGCATTGCCAAGAAGCCTCACTCCCCCTTGGAAGACATAATAGAATGTGGATATGTGGAGAAGATGGGTTTGTGTGGCTATCTATACGTGTCTCTCCCTGGCTAGCTTTGGGTATGGAAATTGAATGTTACTCACAAACTCCAAGCTTTGAATGATTGGTTGCCTAATGCCTACCCGATCACTGTCCTATGTTTAGACATCACATATTTTCTGCAATGGTCCTTCACGCGAAGTCTGGAAGACTGCGGAACTTTGTCTCAGGTTGGTCCAGATTCCTTGCAAGCACCAATCTTATCTTTCTTGGCTGCTTATGGGTTTTGGCAAAAAAGCGTCCAGCCATAATCGACACCCATTGGGACCATAGTGTACATGGTAATGTTTTGAAAGGAGAGAGAAGAGAATGAAAGAAGAGGAAGAAGAAGACACGAGCGCCAACGATATACCGTTGCTAGCAAACTCGACAACAAGCGATGAGATCTAAAAGGTTAAAAAAGAGGTTAAAATAGACGGCAAGGCCTTCTACTGTACAGTAGAAACCTATATTAATCATTTTTTTCGACCAGCAGGGCCATCTAAGGAGGTTTCTTTTTCCATAAATCCCTTGAAAAAAATCATGAAATTTAAAAGAGAGAATTTTACCTAAAATGACTCTACAATGACCACTCAACCATTAGGAGAGGTAAAGAGTACCAATAGTATATATGGCACAGCAACAGTGGTCCAAGGAGGACCCGACTCATCGTTTTTGTTTTTTATTATATGATTGAAATGTGCGACGACAGACCGTCGTCACATTCATAATTCCTATAAAAACTCCTGAAACCCCTTCCCCATTTTGTCTTCTGTTTGTTTCATATGGCTTTCTTTATTTGTTTGTTGCATCCGTAGTGATTCTTGATTGGCACAGTGCCTGTTGCTCTGTCTCTCGACGATTGATAATGTGCGTCATGTAGTGGGTGCTTGCTGGCGCGCGGGCCTTGGTGTGCTCGAACCTTTTCTTCGACGAGTAAAATGTGCTCCGTCAGGGCTCGTGTTGTGGCGGCGGCCATGTTGCTCATTGTTCTTCCTTTTTGTCTTGTGCAATTTTATGGTTGAAAGGCCCTGATTTGCCTTTCTCGTTGCTGTTGGTGCTCTCTTAGTTCCACTACCATAGGTTTTTCTGGATGACAGGTGTCGTGGAGTTCTTTTTTAAAAATGTCAGTTAGAGAAACATTCTGAGCCAAAATCATCACTGCAGCTGCAGCCTCCTCTCTTTGTCGAAGTACGAACCCTCAATTCCCTCTTCGCTGGGTTTCTCTCCTTGCCGCTACGTTTCTCCCTCTTCGTTTGGCCAAGGCATGATCACGTTACCTTCATCTTTTTCCCCGTCTCAAACATTTATCTTCTTTACCTCTTTGTATTTCAGATTTACAGGAAATCAAAGACTTTTTTTTTTTCCCAATTTTATTCATTCTAAAGCCATGGGTTATCCTATTAAATAGATTTGGTGAAACGGGTTTGTGCTGATGTCCTTTGTCGAACTAAATTCGATTTTTTTTTTTTTTTTCATTTTGTTTTCTATGTGGAGGTTGTTTTATTTGAATTGGAGATCCTTGCTTTGAGAAATTGGGGACTCTTTCTGCAGTAACGGAATTGGAGATTCTCATTTTTTTTTCTTGTTTACCATGTGGGTTTGTGAGTTTGGGCATCAGAATTGGAGACCTTCTTCTGCTGCTCCATTGCTGAATTGAGGTGTTTGCAGAGGTGGGTTTAATCCCAAACTACCCAACACCAAAGAATGATGCCTTTTGATGGGTTGAGGCCCATCAGAAACAAAACCGTGAGGCCCGTGGGCCAAAGCGGACAATATCATGCATGGATATGGATAGGGCGTTACGGTTGTATAGCTGCTACCGTTCTCTATTCCTTCTAGTTTGGGGTGTTTTGTTTTGCAGCACTCTCTGTCTAGTCAAAGTCTTGGGAGCAGTTTA
Source organism: Camphora micrantha (assembly GCA_003546025.1). Lineage (NCBI taxonomy): Eukaryota > Viridiplantae > Streptophyta > Magnoliopsida > Laurales > Lauraceae > Camphora > Camphora micrantha. The sequence goes on along the minus strand of QPKB01000003.1, from coordinate 29,108,143 downwards.
GGGTTTTTTTTTTTTTTTTTTTTTTTTTTTTTTTTTTTTTTTTCCATTGTTGGGCTTGCCTTTTTATATCCTATTTATGGTCTTCTTTTTCCTTTTTTTGTCCTATGGCCTTCTTCCCTTTATATTTATGGAAATTTATGGCAAGATAGAAGCTTGTAATTCCTCTGGATCTTGTAGTGTGTTCGCACATCAAAATAATAGAAACATCATTTTTTTTTTCCGATTGCAATGGTCAGTGACGACGTCATTGCTTCACAGAAGCTAGTGCAAAAAATTGTGTTACTGTACAACGACGTCGTTTTTTAACAGAAGCTAGTGGAAGAAAATGTGTATGACCATACAACGACGTATATATAGAACATTAGCGATGACGTCGATACTAACTCTCGATATTAAGTGACGACGTCGTTGTAAAAAGGCAAAAAAATAAAATAAAAAATCTGACGGGAATACCACTTTCGTGCCATATATACTATTGGTACCTTTTTGATTAGTGGCCATCTAGAGTCCTTTTTAGGTAATTTTTCAATCTAAAAAACATTTAGATTGCTTATAAAAACTTAGGTGCCATGTGTAATAAAATCCCGGTTCCTCCGGTGCCTGCAACCCTCCAACAACCTGAGTTTCCCCTCGTAGTATTCTCTCTTTTATATCATCAATGGTCATCCTTGAGCGCTGTTTTTATTTTCTCTTCTTTTAATCACTCCATTCTCTCTTTGAATTCTCTTATCTGCTATCAATGGCTTCAAGTGGAATATTCATAACCATCTGTAGTGCCACTACCTCCATCGATGATCTCACCGATGCTATAATTATGATTGGTAATTAGTGGCTCCCATGATGAAGGGAAAAAATTGACAGAAAAGGTAGCCAGAGGAACGTGAGGGAAGCCGGAGTAGCTCAGAAGCAAGTGCATGTGGTTGTGGCCCTGGAGAGGGTGAGATGGAAGAAAGGCGTTGATGCTAACAAAAGATAGAAACACAAAAGATAGAAAACATGGGTGCTGGAGTTGATGCTACAACAGTGGAGAAACTTATCAACTAGGCGTTTTGAAGAGACTGGATTTTTTATTTATTTATTTGGAGAAGGGATTGACTGATGACGGGCATTGACAATGAATGAAGCAAGTAGCATTGACAGTAGAGATTTGGTAGCAGGTTGTGGTTGACGAAAAAAACGGGATTTGGAGCACCATTGTTTCTTATAGCTGGTTCCAAGTTCACCTAAAACTAATTCCAACATGCAAAAGCTTCTGGAAATCAAATTCAAGAGATGTAGAGCATGGACATGATAACAACGTTGAAATAAAAAAATCTTACCAGCAGTCCGGATAGTATAAAAAAGATAAGGGAGGAGTCCAAGAATGACGAGAGAGAGGAGCTCAATTGTTTTCACCTTCAGCTTTGAGGAAATTCGCATGATTCAACACCTGGATGGTCATATGGATGGATGTATACATGCATCCTATTTGATCAACGTTCAGGAGCTGGAAATTGGTATTTACAAGGTTCTTAGGATCGCTCATGCGAATCATGCAGTGTGTAAATCCTATTTCAATCTCTTCAAGGATGCCCGAGGCCTTCCTCCGAGCCCTTGGAGTGCCATTTAGTGCAAGCCGAGAGAGTGTTCCATTGGAATTCTCTTCCTCCCTGATTTCCCCTCAGCTTCGTCCTATCGTAGATACAGATCGAGTAGAGAATGGCTACTGAATTCTCCCCATTGCGCCCGCAGGTGCTCTCTCTAATGATGCTAAGCAAGCAAGTCACCGCACCACACCTACCCATCTCCTCCACAGCTTGCTGATTGCTCGATAGAATGGCCAATATAGCTAAGGACTCATCAATGAGTGATTGATTTATGATGGTCTTAAGGGCCACTTGTACTGCGCCATCTCTAACAGCTCTGGTTTTGTTCTCATGCACCATACACAAGTTGAAAATTGCAGAGGCAGCATCTTTTCTAGCTATAGAATTCCCATGTTCTAGAAGGTCAACAAGAGGCTTCATGGCACCCAATTCACCGATCTTGATCTTGTTGCAATCGAGAGCCGATAAAGAGAATAGAGCAGCTGCTGAATTTCTCCTAGTTTCCATGCTTCCAGTTTTCAAGGCATCCATAAGCAGCGGGATAGCTTGGGGATTCTCTGCAAGGGTCTTCTTGTTGTTGTCATTGATGGAGAGATTCAAGATCGTTGTGACAACATCTTCTTTGACTTCAGGGTGACAATCAAGGTCTTTTCGCGATAACAGAGACAGTAACTGTGGGATAGCATTGGGGGTCTCTCCAAGAAGCACGCGGAAAGATGGCATCCGCTTGGTGAGCGATCGGAGCTCTTTTGCAGCCTCTTTCTGCTCAGAGATGGATGGGACAGAGATCTTCTCCAGCAATGAACTGAGGTGGATTTGCTCCTTCTGTGTAAGCCCTTCCTTCTCAGAGTTAAGTACAGAAGAAGGTAGTTCCACTCCATGATCCTCACACCATTTTGAGATCATATTCCGGATCAAATGATTGGGAGTGAGGATAGAATGAGAAAGGACCTGCTGGGTCGAGGACACGTACGATGCCCAGCATTGAGCCATGCCTGTATAAATGGTCGGTCATACGTCTGCATATACATACATTTAAAAGGTCAGTAATGCAAGCAATAACAATAATGGGTTTGTTGGAAAATTTCACAATTGCATGAGCATTCTGTAAAGTTCAAGCAAACGCATGCATCTCAGTTGTCACACTCACACATGAAAGATAATTAAGAGATAAAACAAGATTAAATAATCCCTCAGGAGATTTCTGGATGCTATCACAATCTTAAGAAGATATAAAATAGGAGATTTCTGGATGCTATTACAATTTTAAGAAGATACAAAATATGAGAGAGAGAGAGAGAGAGAGAGAGAGAGAGAGAGAGAGAGAGAGAGTTTATTTTCTGGTTCCCCAATTTGTAGCGTGCCTTCTAGTAAATATATATATCAATCCTTACATGTTTAAGTGCAAACTATGGCTATTTTTGAAGTAGGGTACACAAAAACATAAAGACAAATTAAATGCATTCACCAAGAAGAAAGTAGAATAATGAGAGCCCAAATGAAACTGACCTATTCCAATCTAATTCACAAACTCTACCAATAGATATTGAACTATTGGAAGAATCGAACTGTCAACAAATCAAAAGAACAATTTGTAGTAAAAATTTGTCAGTACAAAACTTGGTAACTATTAGTGGGATAAAAGGTGCAGCACTATCGTTGAAATCTGCTTCAGGAGTTTTTGAGGACTCTGCCATTGGTGTTTTAAGAAAAGAAGATGGTACTCCTCTTTGGGCCAGGTGCCTGCATAGCTAACCCATATTCTTAGCTTCTAAAGAATTCATAGAAGATAAAAGGTGCAAACTATTGGGTGATGAGATTACTCATCTTGCATCCTTATTTACTGCCTTCTTCTAAAAGTCATTAAAGACCACTCTGAAGCACCTTGGAGACAAGACTCCAAGAGTGAAATTTGGTAAGCTTGCAAGATTTTCTATTTCCATGTCCTCTACTGGAGAATATACATCCAAGAGGCTCTTACAATATCTTAGAAATGCCTCCAATCATCTCAACATACCTTGTCTCACCTTTAGAAGAAACTTGTCTAGCTTCTCAAATCAAAACTGAATGCGTTTTAGGTATCAGGTATAGCAGTATAGGTGCCTTCTTTTGCCTGTCCTGAGCTATGGGATTTTATTCTTGTTTCCTTTGTATGCTTTGCAACCCTTCCCTTTTCTGTTTCTTTTGATAACGCAGGATATCTCCCACCCAGCCCAGCCCAGCCCAGCCTAGAAGCTTTGGCCCTGAGGAGCCCGAGGGACACTTGATTCTAGACAGACGAGAACTAATCCCTAGGGGTATATGCAAACCCCTTCCTTTTGCATGTCCCTTCTTTCCACTTTTGGCCCCTTAGCGCGCTGCAGGATGACATATACTCTGTATAGCTGGTCTCCTTATCAGTGCTTTTGGGGTTTGATAGAGGATTCTAATCCTAGATTCCTTGTATTTCTTGGTCTTTTCCCCCTTTCGCCATTAATAAAATTTTATCTAATCTTCCAAAAAGAGAAAAAGGTGCAGCCTTCAGTTTGTAACAAGGCAAGGGATGGTGCACAGGAGGTGTAAAACTAACTGTATATAGGAGAGGAAACACGGCAGCAGGGCAGGGAAGCAAAAAGCAGGCATTATCTCAAGACACAGGTGAGGACGAGCTGTTCTGTAGGATTAAGGTGATCAGTCCATGTGATTGGCTGAGGGGTCTGATGTCTCAGAAAAATTGATGGGCGACACTACTACTAATGATATTAATTTGAAGAATGGTTGATTGCGATTACAGAGGGTAGGTGGACAAAGTTACTCCTTGAGAGGTGATTGGAGGGAGGAGGTGGGGGCAATGGCGGACCTACCCTTTCATGACCTGGGGCGGTGGCCCCAGGTCAAATTTGAAATTGCATTATATTTTAATGGCCTGAACCTCTCCCATATATGTCTAGTAAATAGTTGCCCCACATCTAAATATTGTGATCGCCCCACGTCACAAAATCTTGGTGATCTCTTTGAACATCTTCTTCCTACCAAGAGTACCATATCCTCTTTGCATAGATCTCTTTCTACGAAGAGTCTAAGATCCTCGCACCGATCGAATCCTCGTTATTGGTTCTCTCATAGTTAGTCTCTCTCTCACCAAATAACCCTAAATAAAGCAATTTCTATCTCTCTTCAAATGTAGTATAATCATAATTACTCTATATTTAAATTTGAACCCTTAATTTTCAAATCCTAATTTCAAACTCTAAATCTCTAAATCAAAATTCAAACTTTAAGCCCTAAATCACCAAATCCAAGCATATTTATAAGTCCCAAGCTGACCAAATCAATATTGGGCACACTTTAAACTTCAATTCATACATAAATCAGGCCTTATGACTCATATGTTTGGATAACTTGAGTTGTATTTATGTAGCGATTTTTCTTCTTCGCCACCGGCCCATGATCATAGGGAATGGTTTTTACAGTTAGGTAAGTGCAGGTAATCAAATTCCTTAAATCCAAATAAAACCCCTTCGGAAACCCAAATTAGGTACATGGATGCTCACCCAAATCATCATTGCTAGGTATCCAAACACCTAGGATTAAAGGAAATATTATTTTAGGTCGTTTTGATGATGATGAATTGATGATCACTTGAATTTGGAAAAGGGAGTGAGAAGGCACTTCAATTGGGCAGGAGATCTAAATATGGAAAAAGTTTTGTGTCTATTTAAATGCAATGCATTTTTTGCATTGTTAATGTGAAAAAAAGTTAACAAAGTCAAGTAAAAGTTTTGCCCCCAAGTAAAATTTCTAGGTCCGCCACTGGGTGGGGGCTTAACTTTGTCGATAGCAATGATCGTCAAGGTTGTCAAAAGGCTCTTATTATGATCATAGAAAGTCTCTAATACCATATAAAGTTCTAGAGAATGGTTTTTTTAAAATGCATCATCATTTATCATTAAAAATTACACCATGTCTATGAGTGCAATGAAGGATAAATGAGAGAGAGAGAGAGAGAGAGAGAGAGAGAGAGAGAGAGAGAGAGAGAGAGAAAGAGAGATAGAGAGAGAGAAGGAAACTTAGTAATATCAGATAACTTCTAGATCCTGTCACAATCTTAAGAAATAATAAATCTTAGATATTCTAATAAGTCATTCACCATATGACTAGCATGGATTGACTACCTGATAGGGCAGTCAGGGAATTTCCTGTGCAGTGCCATTTTCAGTAAGGTGTACCAGAATAAATTCAATAAACGGAACTCATCACGCTTAAAAGGTATTCAAAACCATTTATTTTATCGCAGTAAACCTATGTGATATATAGCCATCAGATTTTGAGTCCCAGAAATTAAGGATATTCCATGTTATCAGCCTTTTCAGGCTCTTATGCTTATATCTTTATATAAACATTCCTATTTTTTATCTAAGGCCACATTTGTCCAGCCACATTTCCGTGGAAAAAGCGAGGAAAACTTGGCCGCTTTTCCACGATGAAAATTTTCCACATTTGGTGTGGCTGCTTTTCTGCAAAGAAAAGCATGAAAATGAGCTAAGTTTTTTACAATTCCATGGAAAGGTGTTTCCGATGTGGGGTTGGAAGATTTTCTCCCTCCGCAGAAGAGGAAAACCTACGAAACCGGTTTTCCACATACACTACACAAACGTGCCCTAGAAGTTAACCACTTCAATTCTAAGGGCACATTTGTGTGGCCCAATGGAAAACTAGTTCCACAGAAAACCTTTTCCGCTTTTTGCAGAAAACTAAGTCCGACCCCATTGGATACATTTTTTTTTCGGAATTGCGATAAGTCAGTTCATTTTTCCACTTTTCCTTGCAAAAAAGTGGCTGCACCAAACATGAAATTTTCCTCCCTTGGGAAAACCGCTTTCACTTTCTACACTTTTTCCATGGAAAAGCGACTGCACAAACATGCCCTAAAGTAGTCCAAGTACCTTGTGGAGTCTACTTCAGTCACTTATACGCATAACTAAACAGCTGGATAGGAAAAACCTAAAGTGGATAATATATAACCGAAATCCCAATTGATTTTATTCTAATCATTGAATCAAAAGAATGCAAAATGAATGGTTGGATGAAATTGTTCTGGTGTTCATTTTAAGGCTGCTAATGAGATGGTTATGAACACTTAAAGAAGGTAATTTTTGAAACATAATGAATCCGCCCTCCTTTTTAACTGTCAGCCATGCAAGTAGATGGTTGAAGTGGCCCCACATTGTACGTGGGAATACTAATGTGTCCAGCCAGTTGGACTTGAATCATTTCTGTTTTCATTAACTTCATGCGCCTTTCATAAAGAGACCATTACCTAAATCCAACCCTAATAAGATACAGGATATTTGTGTTAAAAAAAGGGTCAACCAAACAGTGATCCTTACTCCAACTGGAGTGAGATTTGGGCCCATGCTAATTCATAGGGAAACAAAGTTCGTGAAGCAGCCTGGATTTAATAACGTGGGGCCCTTCTAATCATAAGCCATAGTGATAAAAACTTGAAAGATAATTCATAGCAGTAACATATTTTTGAGATGTTGACCATGTGTTACAAAAGGATCTCTATCAAATGGTTTGCAAAGTCAGTTGTCGCTGAAAGAGCCACCCTTACCAAGACATTCCATGGCAGTACCCTACTAGATGATACAAACTACCTTTGAAAGCCGCATGTGACAGTCTTAGTTCAATTACAGTACCTTTTAGCCAAACTGGCCAAAACTATTCATTTTAGTCAACAGAAACCCCCAGAAAGATTTCAGTTGAGATCCTGCCCTATTTGGCCAAAATCTCTGATTTGATTATGAATTCATAAATTTTGGTCAAATGGGTCAAAATTTTAAATTTCCATCAAAATTTGATGAAGGTGAGGATTTTTCCATGTTTGGCCTTTATTATCCTGAGTTGATTTTTGACCAATATGCCCTCCATTAAGGTTGGATATGAATGAGCATTTGGTCTTTTTAATTCAAAAGAAAGGGCTTTTAGATCTTTTAGGGCCTTATTGAGGAAGTGGTTTCCTTCTTTGGGCTGATTCTTTGTTTTACTTCACCTCTGTGAAAAAAAAGTAATCAACATCTTATTTATTTATTTCTATCTTTGACCACAATAGGAATTGGATTTTACTTGTTTCGTGCATATGACAATGTTGATTGAATAGAATGAATTAAACATATATACCTACTACTTTCAAATTTTTTTTTCTAGATTTGCATATATTTTTATTATTTTTTTTTATATTTTCTGCAGCACAAATCGAAATTGAACGCTGAAATGCCAAAACAGCCCAAATATTTCCACTTGGAATCAGACTGAAACAAGGTTGGAAACCCAACTGAAAACTATGATGTCAAATAAAGGAATAGCTTTGGCATCAGACCAGTGGTTTGTCATAAATGTGACAAACCAAACTCCAAGTCTACTAATGCAGAAACACAGCACTCAACTTAACACGCATTGTGTGGAAAAGGTAATATCTGAGATTATCCTCTTATTCCTATCACAATCTTAAACATACTCTAACTAATTCAATATCTTTCATGTATGAAAGCAATTCCACAAATCTGAAACTCCAAAAATCAAATTTGAAAAGGAACTACATGAGAATCTAAAAGAGTCATTGCATTAGCAAATGGACTGCAACTAATATACAGAGTACTAAAATATTGTGATGTGCAAATCAGTGTGTCATCCAAATGCAAACAAACAAACAATGGAGAAGGAGAGAAATGAACAATGGTGATGACTTCATGACAAAGTCCCCTGCTACGATCCCCTTTCATTTGACCCACGTGGTGCCCTAATTTGCTCGATCAAGCGATTGAACGTCACACACACTCTCCAACGAGAATGCATTCTTCCAAAATTCACTCCAGTTGGGAGTCATATCCACCGTCGAATTGATACTTTTCATGGCTTGATCAATACAACTACGTATATATCTAATCGCTTGTGAATGATACATTGGATGTGTCATCAAGCGGTCTAAATCACTCCAACTGAAGTGGAATCTTGGGCCAATTGAAGTGGAATTTTTGGGGGAGAACATGTGATTCTATTCTACTTCCCCATATCTGAGAACTTTCTAGTTCACATGGGAATCAAGAACAACATAAAAACTCAATTTCTTCATGACAACTATCCAACAGAAACCCTAACATCAATCCTGGAGAAAAATTAGGAGAGAGGAAACAGATACAGAATCCCCCAATCTAACCTGTCCAGTAGCCAAAACGACAGGGTCTTTCATCAACTCAGACGAGATAGGACAAAGGAAATGCTCAGGAACAGCCACAACAGAATCCTGCCTCTGCGACGACGTCGATCTCTTCAGCTTCAGATCCTTCAATGCCGACAGCGTCTTCGAAGCAAGATCAAATGCCTCGATCCGAGATTCTCCTTCTCCACAGATTCCTCTCACCAGCCTCTGCAGCTCCTCCTTCAACTCCATCTCCTTCGCACACGGATCGACAGCCTCGATTGCTTCCGATCTAGTCATTCTCCTCCTCCTCCTCCTCCTCCTCCTCCCGTGAAGAAGACGTCGTTGTAGTTGATATGAAAGCTTTCTGGGCTTTGAAAGAGAGAAGAAAGAGGTCTGCTTTTTATCACCTACAGGCCACACATATTACTGTAGAGTGGGCCCCACATGTCCATCTAGACGTCTGCAATCATGGAAAAATTTCAGCAATGACAGCTGGCATTCCCAGCCTACCATGCACCTGGGACCTGGGTGGGTCGATTCGGTCCACCTGTTACGCTCATGGTGAAAACGTGGCCGGTTTTGAATCTCTATTTAGATTTTGATTTATTCTAATCTTGTAGGGCCCACTTTTTCATGCCTAAGCTTATCTTATCTCTTTGTAGCTAGCTTATTTTGGCTTATGGGGATAATGTTGTTACAAATAAGATTTTTTTGATAATTAGAAGATAAATGTGATGACTTTTGGAAAGTATATCTGGATTATTAATTTTTTGATATTATTGTGATGATGTGGAGATAAGTTCCTGTTTAATTTTCAAGTAAATTGAATTTATGAACATGATAATTTGAACTGTTCATCTTAAATGCAATCCTGCTCAAGTTGCCATTTGACATGATGGAAACCTATATCTATTGCCTCAATAGCTACTATGCCACATTAGTGCCATGTTATGTTTTCAATCTTATGATTCCCTTGCGGTAAAGATTGTTCTTATTAAAGTGAAATTTGAGAATGTCGCCGTAGGGTATGAGATTTATCTTGAAGAGTTCAAATTATCTTTACACAATGGAGTTTTCATGGGATGTGATTCTTGTGTAATAACTGTGACATGGATTTGGACTGCTCCCTTCCAGAGAAATTAATAATAAGGGTTTGGGTTAATGTATGTCGGTGGGGGTGTGATTAATTACCTTAAAAAAACTAAATTACTTTTTTAAAATGGACATTTGATTAAGATGTGATGACTTTTTAATCTTTAAATTCTAGAACTCTAGATATTCTTTTGAGATTAATATATAAGAGGTTTTTTTTTTTTTTTTTTTTTTAACTTCCCATAAAAAAAATCCTCAAATTCTTCAACTAGAGGGTTTTGTAAACTTATCAATGGGACCTTCCTCTAATATTTAAATCACTCTTTACTTATTTTACTGCATTTGACCCAAAATCCAGACTGATAGATATCGACCCACCACCCAATTATTACATTATATGTAAACGTATATTGAAATAAAACACGTCCACTTCAATCCTATTTCCAACAAAGACACCAAACTCATACTTAGTGCAGTACTAACATGGACTTGTCACCAACTACAGGCAAAAATGATTATATGCCTCTGTCGTCTATATTTGGAGAAGAATCCATAAATTGGTAATACAAGAAAAGGGCTCCATAAATTGGTAATACAAGCAAAGGGAGAGCTCTATCAAACGTAAGTTATCTCATGAGTGATGAGATAGATGGTCAAAATCAAATTAATAAGTGGATATGACTTAGGCCTATTTGTTCGGAGGAATAAGAAATTCCATGTGTTGGCAATTACTAAACGCAACATTAATTGTTGGCCCTAGACATTCTTCTATATGATTAATGAGAATTCATGAATTCAGCCTTTTGAATTGTCAATTTTGGCCCATGAGACTCTTTGAATTTCAATTTTTAAAATGCTCAACCGTGCTTGAGCATTTATAAATTCTACTTCAAATATGAATTCTTTAAATTCTAGTAAATGAACAAGTCCAGAAAATTTGTCACCACTTAATAGGAAATCTCAAGTTCCGAAAAATAAACGGGCTCTTACTTTTGTTAGACCTTTAATTTGCATGAGCAGTATATCAACATAGTCATCATATGCCAAATGAAAGGAAAGGCCTCCATGGAAGCATCACTGGTTCAATTTTGATATTGAATGCCTCTTCTTTTTTTTTTTTTTTTTTTTTTCTACCAAATAAATCACAAACATTCTTTTCTTTAAAAGAATTGACCTTTCTATTTTTATTGGTTGAAATTCCATTTTCTAAAAGTATTCAGCATAATGATGGTTATATGCTAAATTTAAAAGCTCGTAGCAAAAGTTTAAGGCCTACTTGAACACATGGTAATCCCAAGGGTAGAGGGTGGCAAAATGGTATGGTGTGAATTAGGGTTAAATAAATATCACCTTAATCTGGTCTTTTAAAATTTGCTTTTAGGACCAGTGCAACTTCTATATTGCGACCAATCCGGAAGCAAATGATGGTTTGTATCAGCATCGAATTGGAATGAGAGTTAACTTATGACTTATGAGGATAGGTTGGTGTGGGAATCTCTTTATTGATAACAAATAATGCCTACTAATCAATATTATTATTATTCTTACTCATCACGTTTATTTGTGTTCATATGAAAATAGGGTGTAAATAGGGCCACAGGTGTGAATACTATCACATCTCCCACTTGCAAAAGTTGCCAAAAGTTTAAACTGATAGGTGGAAGACCTATAAATGTATATTAAGACATGTCAAGCTTATTACTTAAGTGATCTAGGACGTGAGACTTTTCAAAAGTCTTTACATGGTGATTGCATTTGGTTATGCAATTGGTCAATATGGGGCCAAATTCCATTAAACTCGTTTTATTTTTTCATTCCCACCCTATAATTGTAATCCTAACAATTTAGTTTGTTTGTTAAACTAATGAGTCCCAACACCTTTAGATGTATAATCTTAAGTCTTCATGGATATTGGGTAATTTGTGAAAAACATATAAAAATGTCCCAATGCTTAAATCTAAATTCTTGCACTTTTGTGGGTCTCTAGTTCATGTCTCATATTAATGATGGACATCAAGGCCTTTAATTTCATATATATTAAATCTTCATGAATTTTGAAAAATATGTGAAAAACACCAAAAAAATTCCAAACACATTTTAAAATCGTTGGATGTATTTATCTACTCATATGAAAATTATGATTTTGGCAAACATTGTAATAATGGTTGCATATCTATTTCCATCCCATGGAAAAAGGCAACTGTCCTCTAAATAAAGTGTTACTGGGCCATTACTGTTCATCATCCCCATAGTAATTACAACGCACCAAAACGGGCCCCACTGCTAGAAATGGAAGATCAAGACACACTGTGTATATCCGGATGCACGAGGAGTCTCAGGACCCAATATTATTTCCTGCTTGCATGGACCCAATGTCATGAACCACGTGATGAGTTAATGGTATTATAAACAGTGGAGTCTTTTTCAAGTTTCCCTAACAAGGAAAAAGACAGAATCTTATTCTTGCATGCGGTGCTTAATCCTTTCAAGGGTTACCCGGATCCCATGCCCTTCTTGGTTTTTGGGGCCAATGATCCCGGTTTGTTAGTACTGGGACCCAAAAATTTATATTCATTATTTGCTGAATAACTCTTTCTATTTATGAGTTGGCCATGTTTTATGTCTATGGCGAGATTGTAAAGTAATTTGTCGAGTTATCTTTTATTGAGAGGAAAGTGAAATCCGATCTATATTTTTTATTTTCAGTGCTATACAAACAAACCTTAAGGCTCTTATATGACTTAGTTGGATGTAAGTTAATCATAAAAGATAGTGAGATAGTGATATCCCAATGTAGATATGAGTTTAGGCGTAGATCAACCAAATTATTATAATCATACCTTGGTATCTCAAAACAGGAAGAGGACTCAATGATGGAATTCTGAAAAGTTAAGAGGGTGTTTGGATGCATGTTGAATTATAGTGAGGTGAGATAAACTGCATGTAGTCTCTCAAACATTGTACTGTCCTTATATCACTGAGGTTCTCTAATTTGACCATTCAAAGCTATATCGAGGGGAAGTGAGATGCACCCATAATTCATATGAGATGTGGTCAAACCCATCAAATCATTATCATGAACATCTACACCGACAGTTGTGGGGTTGTGGCCCACCCAATCTATTTTCATATCTATTGAAGAGAGTCTAAAGTTTAAACTTCAAAGGGAAGAGAGAGGCAAGGTCCCAAAGAACCGCACCGCAACTTACTGCACCCAAGAGGCAAGAGAAGAGGGAGAGGGACTGCTTTGAAGGGGTCAAAAGGTCGAATAAACCATTCGGAGATCTGATTTTATTGAAATCATCACCCAAAAGTCATGCACAATCCATGACCTTCAAATCCGGATGTTCTTCATTCAATCATGTCTTGCTTTTTCGTCACATCACAGGCGTTAATCAATATAAAGGATGTGTTGTGGGGCCCACCCAGTAGCAGCCGCACTTCACGGACCATTGATTAAAGTAGTTCCACTCAATGTCACAAATATGCAGGTTCCCCGTAATATTATTTTGGATAAAGTTGAAGATATTTTTCAGAATCCATGTGACCTATTCTTTTAGTTATTATATATACATCCTGTAAAATAGTCTAACCCACAAAAATTAAACTACACCTTCCATCATAAAAAAGTAGATTACACTCACACCACAAGACAATATGGTTTGATTAATGATCAATATCACTTCTACTTTTAGGTAAATTAACATTAGTAAGGTTGACATTTAGAGGTTTGCCGACTTTTTATTGTCGGGCCCATTATACTTTTGTGTTTTTTCCTGGATACTGCAGCTAATGGGGGCTGAGATCCATCGAGCCCTCGAATGAGAAATGAGATCTTGGGTGAGGTAAGATAACCCTTATCGAGGGACGAAGACCTCAGTTGGGGTGAAGAGCCCTCGGGTGAAGGAAGGGAGCTGTTCTCAGCCTATTATATTGGGGTTATTAGGCTGAGTGTGTGCAATCATTGCTCGAATTAATTATTAATATTTGAAAGTTTGAAAGACAGAAAGCTGTTAAAAATTGTTATATCGCGGCATATTTCAGCTTTTCTTGTATTTTGAGAATATTGCGATATCATAAAAAGAAAAAATAAAGTTTCTCTGGAACTAGAACTTTGTCCCATTTGTACTTGGGACATGCTTGAATTAAGTATAAAAAGCCCAAAGCCCATCATAACATGGCCAGAACAATAGATACAGCTAATCTTATGTCATTTAGGATCTTATTTTTTTTTATATCCATATGTCTTGTAGGATCTTTATGATTCTTTTAAGAGATATTTGGATTTAAGATTGTTTTATTTTTGAATTTAAGATCTTTATGTCATTTTTTATGTTAGTATTAATTGGTTGGGTAAAAATGGTTTGGGCTGGGCAGGGTACTGGAGATTCACCTGATTGTTATTCATTATGCAAATTAGTTGCGCAATGGCCATTTAAAAACTATTGGCCATTGATAGTCCTGATTCTGCTCAACAATCCATCCACACCAGTTATTTGGCTTTCCTGTATCCTTTTTCCTATGTACCACAATTGTTTTCTACGTACCAATTGTTGGAGCCACTGTTAATGCTGGAGTCTTTCAGCTGCAATAATAACCCCAATATGTATGCACGATGATCATAAGTGGACCACTCAGGGCCATGTCCATTGATGATAACTGTAGGGTTTTATCTCATCAGATCCATACTCTATAAAATATTAGTTTCATTGTGCTGCTCACAAATCACAATTCTTTTATGGGTGATGATTTTAAGTCATCCAATACTTTTGACTTTACTGCTCATTTTCATCTCTTTTGATCCAAAGAAACGACTAGTAATGTTTTGATAAATCTGACTTCATACAGAAGACTAAATTAAACAAGTTCTCTTTTTTAAATGGGAGGAACAAACCTCCATGCTATATGTATATGTAATGTAAAGGCTATAAGTCCATGACTTTATGTGAGCACCACTCAATCCAAATAGCCAAGGAGAACTGTCCATCTAGTGTGGGGTCCACCAGATGACCTTTGTAAATCATATTGAATGATCAGGTCGTCATTTGCAGCATAACCCAATAATTGCCCCTTGGCATCCAGTGATTCTGAGGTGGAGTGGGACCCACAACGTGACTTGCCAGCTTTAACTTTGGGTCACACTTCTCATCACCCTGCTAGTTCTCTAGGAAGAGAGCACGACAATCCCTAATCATGCAAATAGATGCCACTGTAGATGTGACATATGTGTACATTATTCACTCAGGCCGTCCAAATAATGGAGTCTGTGTGGCCCACCAGTCCAGGCCTCTTGATGCCAAACGATGGGATCTATTCTTTTGCAGGCTCAAAAATGAATTTGAAATTGAAAACTGCAACTCACAGTTATTTCAATATAGGATTAGGCCAACTGCATGAATTTGAAATTTGAATACAATTTGAATTTACATTTGGGCATCTGAGTCTCATCCATGCAGAGTAATGATCAGGTGCGTGCATGTGTAAAACTTCAGCCCCATCATATTATCCTCACACCTCATCACCTTGATTAATAACCCATAAATTTAACGAATTTATATTAAAAAAGCACTCTCAGTCCATTCAAATCGGTGTAAACCTAGGGATCCGGTGATAATGTGGTCGTGAGGGTGGGGGATGTGATGTGGTCCACTCGGATTGGTAATTAGGAGGGTCCCTACGAGGTGCATGCACTCCTTATTCACCTATTCTCTCACGCTCATCCATGATCTAAATTAGGGATTTAGACCTTGTTTTGCAACAGTGTGATTTATGCCTTGACTTTTTCATGATTTGAATAATATGGTTCCAGCGTCTCCTCGTTCAATTCTTTATCTTTGATCTTAGATCAGTCCCGTAAAAATGGAGATGCTTTATCATTGAACCATCAGTGGGTCGACTTTAGGCACTCTTTTATTCTTGATACTGCACTTTGTGTATGCCTAGATTTGTCTAAATTGGAGAATCATGAATAATCACCACTCAAATAGTTTCCATAAAACAGCTGCTTAAGAAGTGATAATTTAGAATTCAAATTCAACTAGTAAGTTTAGATGGCTTGAGTTTTCTTACCTTGGGAGCTATTTACCTTATGTTCCACGAGGCTTACAAATTGGTTAACATGGATTAGTGTACTCCTTATTCATAAAGGAAATTATGAGGTGCTCCTCCACAATTTTTCCTTAATTGGTTCATCATCCAACAGGGACCATACAGTTAGATTCTCTTTGTTGTTGTTTGAAGACAATGACAACTCCACAATGTCTCTCTCTTTCTCTCTCTCGCTCTCCCCCCATGCCATGTGAACTTCATCAATTGATGTTATTGTAGTACTAAATGAACAATGAGAGCCAATGTGTGATAAACTTCAATATCATAGAGCAATCATTAAATGAAGTGTTGGTTCCAAGAAGATATTGCAAATAGGATTAACATAGAGTATAGACATAAAAAAGCCAGTTGTTATGCCGCCATCAAGATTTGTGCAAAGCGGTATTTTATAGAAAAAGTAGTTAGAGTTGTATCGTCATTCTGGAGTTTAATGTTTACCATGAAGAGAAGAACAGAACCAAAAGTGCATGCAATTGAAACACGGATACTGCTCTGAATAATTGGATATGCTGTGTGATAAAATATGACTAGCAAAATGATCCGTGCTTAGTATGGATATAGCAAATATTATAATTTAAAAAGAAAGCAAAAGAAAGAAAAATTATGAGTATATATTTATATAAGCGAAACATTTGTACCATAGAATGAAAAAAATGAGAATTAGAGTATAATAGGAATGTTAGAGTTATGATTGAAACAAAATCTTTGAGAAAGAAAAAAAAAAAAGCAAAGAAAAGTGGAGAGTAGTTATGAGTTGTTATGATAAAGAGATAAAAAAAAATAATTAATTTAACTTCCGGTCAAAACTAGAATCAACGGTCAAAATTGAAGCCAAAACCTCCCGGCTTAATATATTATAATAGGAAAAATAAGTTTGTATTATAAAAGGAAATATTGTGGAAAATCCAAAGAAAGTGGTTGCAGATGGTCTTGGCCCCTTGGCAATCATGTTGAGGTGCTTATTCTTATATGAGCAACCACGCTTTAGGAGGGGTAGGATTGTAGGAAACAGGATGGGTTGGGTCTAAAAGGGCGGGTATAGATTGATATTTCATGGGTTGGGCCCGGTCCGTATTTGATCCGTTTATTAGATGGGTTAGATATGAGATACCCCAAACAAGCACTTAATATGAGTCAACTGGACCCTGCTGATCAGTTAACACATCTGCACTGGTCCTTAATTTTTGTTGTGTTATTATGTTTGAACCTGCCTTTCACAAAATAAGTTATTGTGGGCTAATGCAAAAGCAAATCCAAAACGTTCAAAATGATGTCAAAGATCTCACGTATGATGTATTGAAACATAAAACCGTTTTTCATTAGTTCTGTTTGACCCACGAGAATGAACCCACAAGGCACTTTTGTGGTCATCTTGTGTGGGCCACAACCCAACAAACAGGCCTTGAGAGAAGATAACATTCAATAAGAACTTAATCTAAAATAGCTAAAAATCACTAAATCTTGACTGACTGAAAACGTAGAAATAAATAGCTACTAGTGAGATGAGTCCGGATCACCTATGATATTTGTTGCACCCATCGTATTTGTTAAATCAGGTGAAATAAATCACCTAAATTTTTGAATGACGTGACGGACTGTTATTAGTCTACTCACGGTAAAGGTGTAATATCTGCGATAGGTGATCCGGACTCCTATTGAGACAAGTAAAAATTGATATTTCTCCTCATTTCTCGCTTTTGCTTCGTATTTTCACACAAATAGAGCAACAAACTTTGACAACATACAGAACTCGATTTGTGTGATTCTCAAATAATTTCTCCGAATCTTCGATCTTTCAACCATGCTGCTGAAATCTTCTCTTGTTTAGAACCATCTTAAAATAGAGACGCCCTCATTTACTTTCCCAAACTCAAAGATGGTTGCGAGGCTTGAACTGCTATTTCTAGTTTAGTAATTGAAGGGCTAAGATCATCCAATTTGAAAGATTACTGGATCATCTCTCAACCAGGCTCCAACAAATCAACAATATATGTAGCATTTAACATGAGCCTTGGGTAAATTAAGAGAAGTGTCTCCTCTCATGAATGTTAGCATCGATCACATGATCTAGGCTAAGATTAAAAATCACAAAAAACTAGTTGTTGTAACTGAAGCTAATGGCGGAGGCACTGGCATTTCTTACTTTTTGACTTCCTTTGTTCCTTTTGCTTGGGATTCACACTTCTCCCACAGTAGCCTCATATATAATATAATAATGACCCCTCATAAAAAATCTTTATTTGACTCTCATTTCATGAAGGAAACCTTTGCAAGGAGTTATGATAATAACCAAACCATATAACCTACTTTGAGTCGGATTCCACATGTTAAAAGTATTTCAAACAATGAGCATCAAGAAACCCAAAACATTGAGGACTTTTCGTTTGCAGCCTTATATACATGTGTGGTTGTGAGGACTATTCACATATGGATCCATGTGCCGATAACAAATACTGCAGTAACAACAACATGGACATTCTAATAATTCAAAAGACCTTTTGAAATTTTTGGAATTTCACTCTCTGTACCAGTTGTTGGAATTTCAAATCATCCATATAAAAGAGGGATTTGAAATTCTACCTAAGAAGACAACTTTTGGAGAATAAAAAATTCTCTCATATATGAATTTTTAGAATTCTGATAAAGAACGGGCCTGAGTTTATATAAACATTAATAGCACAATGATATTGAGGGAAGTTAAAATTACTAGGACATAAAGAAAAGTGACACATTATTTTTTTCGTTATTTTACTAAAATCTCTATATTTTGACAAATAGGTTTTTGGCATTTTAAATATATTTATAATAATTCTATGCGTTTTCAGTAATTTTTGTGTTACATAGTATGCTCCCATTAATAACTCAGAAAAGAATACGAAAACTTGAAAACCTCCCATTGATAACTCCCATTAATTACCAATTAGCATTATCCGCAAAAAATGACAATTTCCAATATCTGCAATATCTTGAAAACATCCTAATGGTTTTTTATTTTTTTATTTTTTTTATTTTTATTTTATGATACTTTCAAATAATTACCAATTGAGACACTCGAAATGTTTTCACAAATCCTTTTAACAATTTTATATTGCTAATTATAACTTTTTTTTTTTCCAAAACAATGGAATCCCCGTGATCCCAGGATATATTAAAGTAGAGAGCAACTTGAGTTGGGCCAAACCCGAAACCGACCAAAGTGAAATTTGGGTTGGGCTTGTTCAAGCACGAGTTGGGCTCAAGCCTGAATTTTGAACTCTCTGGAATTTGAGTTGGGTTGAGGTTTGGGCTTCATTACACAAATACACCCAACTGATTTATCTCTAAATCCATGTGTATGATGTATAAAGCACGATATATACACTCTATATATGAATTAAATACATTTCCTAGACTTTATACCCTTAGAAAAGAGAACCAAACCAAAAAAAAAAAAAGAGAGAAAAAAGTAACAGAACTAAGTCGACCTGGCCCAACCCGAATTGCCACTCGAGTAGGGAATTTAATAATCGGGTCAGGTTTGAGTCAGGTATGATCAGATGCCATTCATTTTGTGTTGAGGTTTGGATTTGCCTACATGCAATTCGGATCTTAGATTGAGCCAATACCCATCCCAACCCAATATATAAAAACTGCATGCATGGCGTCGGTAACATAAAAGCCGAGCAAACGTCTTGGATAAGTATTGACTTTGCCCATGGCATTTTGCAGTCAATTGAATCCCACTTCTCCTTTCATTCAAGTTATCTTTTCTTTGTTTTTCCCTGGGGATTGAAACACTGATGCTTGTGTGTTTGGATAACCATATTTTAGGAGCAATGAACAGATTATATAATATGCATGGGTCTCTTTAGCTTACTCTCTACTCGATCTGTAGCTGTGTGCATGGAAGTAGCCTTTTGATACTCAGGTTGACAGGATCTTTTGCTGTTGAAGAGCGCAAATGTTTCTTTGGCTTGGTTCACTACTTTGCTTTGTTAATTTAATTTCTTTCCTTCTAGTAGATGAAACTGAAAACTGAAAAGAATTGCATAGTTTAACAATTCTACAGTAGTTTAAGAATTGCATAGTTTAACCAAACCATTCGGACAGAAAGACATCACCATCAACATAAAACTGAAAAGAATTTAGTTGCTAGAAAAGGTGTCAGCTGTTTCAACCCATCCAAATTTGCAAACTATGTAAAATCTTTTCATTGATTTTTCATTCCAAAGAAGCAAGTGAGAGATTGCATTAGTTGGTATGAGTTTCACATAAATGACGAATTAAAATTGGGTGAAACTGAATCTCCCTGCTTTTACTAAACAGGGGATCCGGACTCCCAAAGAAGACATGCAGGGATCCCCCAAAACACTGGCTGCCAATGGTTCGAGCCAGCTTGACTTGGGTTGGCTGCACTAAGCGCTATAAACTTGATTAGCTTATGGGTTCCTGACTTCATTACGTCATGAAATGAGCTTGGGCTAGGGCCTGATCAGCTCGATTCAATCAATTGCTCGGCTTGATTAAATTCAAAGTATATATAAGTTCAAGTCTGAGTATAAGCCCAAGCTGGGGTATCAATATCATGGTTCAAAATAACGGCGTTATATAATGGTAACGGCCATTACCGTTACGTTAAATTAAATATAACGGCCATGATGCAAAAGGGATAAAAAATCGCTAAAAAAGGGTCCATAACGGCCATTATTTTGAATATAATGATTAAAAATGACGGCCGTTATAACGCACGATATTTTGAATATAACGGTCGTACCGTTATGACGACCGCTATTTTCAAAATAACGGACGACCGTTATAATGCCCGATGAGAATTTTTTTTTTTTTTAAAACATCACTTTTGGCCTTCTTCTTTCACTTTTTTCATTGTGCTTCTTCTCTAAGAGCTTCCTAAGGCTTCTTAAGGCCTGTGACAACTTCTAAGGCATAAAGGAGCACCTAAAAGCTTAGATCTAAGCTACTTTTGGGTGGATTTGTATGTGGGGAAAGTTTATGACATTTCTGCTTATTTTAGTGTATACATCGATACAACAATGATACATGGTGTTATAAGTTGAGGGGACCGTTATTTTGCTTTAAAGTGTGCACTAATGCAAAAAAAAAAAAAAAAAAAAAAAAAAAAAATATTAGTTTCTATCATTTTATAATATTCTGGATTTTTTGGATATTTTTTTTTGGGTCAAATAAAAATTCGCTCCTCAATGCGACGCGATGATCGCGATTTTAAACCATGGTCAGTATAGAAAAAAGTTGAGTTCAATCCATTTATAAGAAAAGCTGAAGTTGAACTTGAGCTTGAGCTTACTCATGCTTGGTTGAGCTTGACTCGTTTACAGCCCTATGATAACTCTTTTTTATATTTTTTAACCCAACAAAGAGGCTTGGACCCTGAGACTCATGACACAACTCACACATATGAGCTGATGGGGCCTCACACATGAGATGAGAGATAGGCAACACTCACACATGCGAGGTGATGAAAACTCACACATACGAAGAGACAAAAACACAACTCACATATGCGAAGAGACAAAGACACAACTTACACTTGCGAAGTGAACCTCCCAATGAGAACTGTCACTCCTTACCACTAAGGTAAGGAGCCGTTCTTCCTAAGATAACTCCTTCAGTATAAATAATTGCACAAATGCTTTAACAAATAATAATAATAATAATAATAATAATAATAATAATAATCGCACAAACGAGAAGAGGGACATAAGCCAAGGCTACATGGGCAGAAGATCAGGGCTGTAATGTAAGTACTTGCATTGAATCGTTTTCTATGTTATATATGTTAGGGACATGGATCTGCAGGCTGTAAATGGTCGGGGTATAACCTGAGACTCAATTGGATGGGCATAGTTTTCAAGTTTGTATTCATGGTCAATTTGGTTGCCATTGCCACGAAATGACTTTGTATGTAGGTAAAAAAAAAAAAAAAGCTGACTCCATTGTGATTATTATAAAAGTTGAATGCATGATTATGAATCAGGTACGTGCCTTTACAGCACAAATGGATTGGTGATTTATATATTATCTTTGACTATCGTTGACCCTTTTTACTTTTATCGTCCACTATAGGAGCCCACATACTCAATGGCTGGAATTGCTACTGCAACCAGATTAATGGTTTGGATTGACTGGGGTTTTGATAAGCATAGAAAAAAGTTGGGTTCTAGTTGGATCCATGGTGTTCATGTAGATAGGGCTGTCAATGGTGTCGTGTTAACGAATTCGGGTTACGGATTAACGAATTTGGATTAAAATCACCTCAACCCGTACCCGACCCGTTAACTTAACAGGTAAAAAAATCTAATCCGAACACGACCCGTTAATTTAACGGGTTACCCGACCCAACCCGTTAACCAGTTAAGTAATTAAGTCATTTCGAAATTTAAAAAAAATATATACAAAAATAGAAGAAGAAAAATATATAAGCAACATGAAACTATAAGTGAGGATCTAAAGTGGATTCCACCTAAAAACTCACTATAAAACGATAAATTTTAATTTCTTTTTTTATGAATATAAATTAATTTATTTACATTTAGGGAGTAAAAAAAAATTTAACGGGTCAAGCGAGTTGATAACGGGTTACTTGTTTAATTCATACCCGACCCGTTAACTTAATGTGTTACGGGTTTGACCCATTAACGACCCAAAACCATTAAGAGCCAATCCAAACCCGTTAATATCGTGTGGGTTCGTGTCGTGTTAACGGGTTGTGTGACATTTTGACAGCCCTACCTATAGGCAATCATTCGTGCTTTTCATAGAATCAAATCCAAACTGGTTCAAAGTTGGAGGCCCAACTAAACCAGACCCAAATCATGACCCAATTCAACAAATTAGGTATGAAGCACAAAAACACATATCATCGGCCCAGCTTTTGGCCTAGGAATCAATCATGTAGTGGCCCTGGTGGCCCATACCAGTTACAAACCTATGTATATTATGATAATGTCATCCAAAAACTGCTCAATACTGATGCAACCCTTCTCGCTAAGGATGGGAATGGGTTGGGTTAAATGGCTGACCTGCTTAGGGCCGTTTCGATGGTGATTTTGACGATATCAAGGAGATTTTTAGATTTCGAACTGATTTGGGTTTGGGGCATGTCACACCCAGGAACCAGATTGCCTTAATTGTTCTCACTTCGAGGTGCTGACACGTGTGGAGATTAGTGCATACTATTATATTGCCACACCCTAGTTTCCACGTGATATCACGTGTGAGAAAATGTACAAATTCCATCGCTGTTTGTCATATTTAGGCTCCGTTATTTCACTAGAATTCCTGACAGGAATTCAAGCTGTCTGAGAATTCAAAATTCCTGTCAGAAATTCTGTATTTCATTACCAGAATTCCTGGACATTTGAAATTCTAGGCATTTGAAATTTCAAAAAACTCAACATTTGAAAAACCACTTTAACAAGGAGGATTTGGAAATCTCAATTGGCACAGGAATTCCGAGGGAGGAACGACGGCATTCCGGGAGCTCAAGCAAGAATTCAGGCCATGAATGAAACAACGAATTTAGAATTCCAGAATTTGGCAGCATTTCAAATATTAATATTTGAAATTTCCAGACAACCACCAGACATAAATTCTATGAATTCTAGTAAAAGAACGGGGTGTTATGGTGAAAACTTATGTAACTAATTATAACACATGTAAATCACCTGTGATCAAAGATATACAGTACCAAAAAGATCATTACAATGCGTAAGCGTTAAAGTTTAAATATACTAATGTGACCTCATTTTCCCTGGGAAAGCTGTTGGCCTCTCAATCTATCATGCATGAAAAATAAAATTTTATAAGCTGAAAACTCTCCATGGTCGTCTAGATACCAGTTTTTATCTTGCTCTCTACATATCTATACAAGAGGTTTGTGTATGCTGTAGAATTGATAGAGAATCTATATACCATTTACCAACCCAATGCTCTTTTTGTAAATTTGGACCAAAATGAGTTCTGAAAACATTGGTCAGAAACCCACTTCTTGTATATCAATTTCAGATTGGTTTGGAGTGCAAGCAAGAATTATGGAACCATGGGAGCCAATAGCCATCATCTCCTTGTTTAATTGGTTTGCATATGTTGCCCGCATATCAGTAAAAATTAACCCATGGTAAGAGATGACGCCTGCACAGCTTTATTTCTTGCCCCATTGGGGAGCCCAAAGCGCGTTATATTAGATAAGGAGGAGTCCACACATATAGCCCAGTCTCCGGACACTCACATGAGCGATGTGGAACTTTACAGTGATAACGTGGTAACTTGTTTTAGAGGAGAGAATCCAGAGAGGCAGAGACCCTTTTTTGCTCTTCTTCTCATAGAAAGTTGGGTACTTTGAGGAGGATTTCAACTGGGTGTTTTTAGTTTCCACATTTACCATGTGTTTCTTGTATTGAATAGAATTGATTTGGATCTTTTTATCTTCTTAAAAATCCCTAATAATTTAAATCTAGTGATAGAATCAAGAGACCCTTCCACTCATCTTTCTGCAGTAAGTTGGTAATTGGTATACAGAGAAGAATTCCAACTGGGCTGGTGTACTTTTCATTGCTTCTTTCCATGTGTGCTTTGATTTTTGATAGGGGATTCCAATTTTCTTTTTAGTTTTATGTGGTTTTGTCTTCCCATTCTGAAAGGTTTTCTGATTATCAGATAATATTCTTAATTACTATAACTCTCATCACTTGATAGATGACCCTCGAATCCTTAATAATACAAGTTGTTCTAATTGCTAAGTGTTGTTCTAATTTTTGAAAGTCAATTGGCTATGTCTGTCAGAATTGATTCATTTATTACAGATTTTTGTGGATGGTTGAGATTTAGGGCTTAAACTTCTAAACCTCAAATTGGTTATTATTTTGTATTATCACTCCAAATTGTTTGAAACACTTTTAGGCTTTTCTATTAGGCCTTTATTCTCTCAATTAAAGCTAGTTTAAGTTCTCAATCAGACTTGGCGATTACATTTTTCTTCTTTAGCTATTGATTTTTTCTTTTTTTGATATTCGGCGAAAGGTCCCTCAAAGTATGACTTTGATGCAAACGGTCCACAAAAAAAAGTCATGCAGCCAAAAGTCTTCTAACACATTCTCATACTGATATGTCTAATTTACCATTTCTTTAAATCATATCCCATGATTGGTGGGATATCCCATTAATAATAGTCAACTACCACTTAATTGGTCACGATTAATGGAATCTCATTAATGAAATTTTCAAATAAATTCTAAAAACACACAAATAAATTTTAAAATAACGCAAACAAATTTCAAAAAATCCAAATAAATCTTAAAAAATGCAATAAATTTAAAAAATTGAAATAAGTTTCAAAAGAACGCATATAAATTTAAAAAGACACAAATAAATTTCAAAAAATATAAATAAATTTCAAAAGATGAAAATCAATTTCAAAAGATCCAAATAAAAGTAAAAAAAAATATAAATAAATTTCAAAAGACTCAAATAAATTTCAAAAGACTTAAATAAAATTAAAAAACGTAAATAAATGTAAAAAAACGCAAATACATTTTCCAAAACTAAGATAACCCAATTTCCAAAATTAGCGAACAATGTGGTAAAAAACTCAAGTCTGTTTGTCAAAAACTCAGTTAAATTTATTTCAAAAAATACAAACAAATTTCAAAAGACACAAATAAAACTCAAAAACACAAATAGATCTAAGAAAATACAAATAAATTTGCCAAAAACACAGAAAGATCAGTTCAAAAACTCAGTTTATTTTTTTTTTAAACGGAGATAAATTTGTTAGAAACTCACCTATATTTTTCAAAAACTCAAATAAATTTGCCAAAAACTTAGAAAGATTTGTTTATAACTCAGATAAATTTGTTCCAGAACTCAGATAAATAGCCAAAAACTCAGATAGATTTTTCCAGAACTCAGATAAATTTGTCCAGAACTTAGATAAATTTGTTCCATGAGTCGAATAAATCGCCAAAAACTTAGAAAGATTTGTCTAGAACTCAGATAAATTTGTCTAGAACTCAGATAAATTTGTTCTGGAAGTCAGATAAATAGCTAAAAACTCAGATAGATTTTGTCCAAAACTCAAATAAATTTGACAAAAAATACAAAACTCAGATAAATTTGACTTTGATTGGAATGGGGATGGACTTCTGGAACGGGCCAAGTCGAACCTGACCTTGAATCAACCCGGAACTGCTGTAGAGCCCAGGCCCACTTTCTTTTTCTTTTTCGTTTTGGAATTAGAAACACAAAAGCCATCTTCTGTTCTCCTATTTCCTCGATTCTGGCGATGGCATTGCGCGGCGTTCGGTGGTGATCCCCCTTGTCCGGCGACACGCAGGAACGACGGGGGCCCAGGAAATCCGGCGATGGCGCAGAAGATCGTATTCTTCTTCGTTTCATGTTCTGCAAATCTACAACAGAACCCGGGTAAGGTTGCAGGGGTCTTCTTCTTCCTCTCCGGTAACGGCGTGTGGGCTAAGGAAGCAGCAGTGTTTGGCGATGCTACTTCTCTGAAAAACCCCAATCTCGTTCTCTGAAAAAAAAAAATAGAGATCGATCTCAACTGTTGAGATCCAATCTGTCAATGTCCATGTCCGGATTGAAGAAGAAAAAGAGGGAGCATGGAAGATTTAAAATTTCAAATTTTAAAATTTTATGCCTAATCAGTTGAAAGGGCAAATTAGTCATGAAAATGTATGAGGTGGCGTGTCTAGAGACATCTCTCCATGAGCTGACGTGTCTAGGGAAGCCTTATAAGTTCTATATGAGGGACCTTTCGCTAATTATCTCTTTTTTTTTTTTTGGTAAAATTTCTTTAGCAATTGTTAATGTGAAGAAAGTCAGCAAAAGAATGACTGAGTTTTTCAATTGACCATCGTTTGCCCAGCTCAATTGAAAATCTGGGTCCACCACTTGCAGGAATCTACAATTAGGAGAATAGATGAAGATATGGGATAGGAGATGCAAGGAACATCTTGGGGCTTCTCATCTTCATTTTGATGACACCATGCGGAAGAATTGCTTTTGGTCATGCTTTGCTTAAATTTTTGTTTTGGTAAGTTTAGTGTATGTATGTAAAGAGTCTATATGGGCAGTAGGTTGTGGGGTTGATCCACTAATGTTCCCTTGATCTTTGTGTTTTGTTAATAAAAGTCATCCTTTCAAGAGAAAAAATAATATGGAAAGATTAGTGAGTACAAATCAAGTTCCAACAATACAAGTCTTAATCGTGAAAACTTCTTCTAAAACAAGCGTAAAATGACAAAGAATAGATGGAGGAACTTTTTTTTTTTTAATAATCCTTATTTACTAGAGAATCAAACTCAGGCACCCTCTTGTGCTAAATGATGCCCCTAACCAACTGAACTGCTGTGAGCATGGCTCAAAATAGCAGCCGCTATGCCGCATTATCGGTTTTAGTGGTGGAGGCCTCTACACTATTTTAAAAATAATGGTGCTACGGTCTAAAACCTAGTAGAGCCATGTAGTTTAAAATTTAAAATGCTACTTTTACTATTTATTTTCCTCAATAACCTTTTTTTAAAGTTATCTTTACCCTTATATGGTTCCAAATAACTAAAAAAAACACAAGATTGGTTGCTACACAAGATTCACATTTTTTTTACCACTTAAAAAATTTACGCTGCTAAGTCGCTATGTATCGCCTGCTACATAGCGTTTTGGCCATTGGCCGTAACACTTGTTGCAACTGCTATTTTGATCATTGACTGCCATGGACCGACTATGCCTCATTTTGATCTTGAAAACTACCCATAATTTAAGCAGAAATTAACTACTTATAATTTTCACACCAAAACTGTTAAAAGATAATAAAAAAAGTATGGGCCAGGTAGCAGCGGTCATAACCTTGAATCACCATGTACCCAACATGGGTCCTAATTTATAACTCATACCTGCCTCAAACCAATCAAAACCATTACTAAATCTGCCCCATGTCATCACCCTTTTAATCCGACTTATTCCATCCAGTTACCTTGCACAGGGTATGGGGGTTCAACTTGGGTTCAACCAAACTCATACTTGCATGGCTTGATCCAACTAAAAGTGAAACTTGGGTTAAGCTTGTTTTCATTTGGGTTGGGCTTAGGTCTTGATTTTGAAACCTAGAAGAATTCGAGTAGTTGTTCGATTTTGGGTTTTTGGTATCCAAATTTGACCAGAGTTGCTAGACTTATTTATGAATATATATATATATATATATATTGTGTCATATATATAGTATTACAAAATATTATATATGATATATATGCATTTTCAGAATCTACTACATATAACCCTGAGGGGTAGCTCAGTTGGTTTAAAACTACGGTTTCGAAACTACACTACTACACTAGGATCACAGGGGAATTTTATCCAACTTTCTTTCCTGGGGCTGTAAGGATTATTTTGGCCCAAAGAGCTGGAACCCTGCGTTATAAAAAAATAAAAAAGAATCTACTACATTTTGTAGAACAGATCGAGCCCAAAAAAATTTGGGTACCAAACCCGAAGAGGCCTGAGTCAATCCCATATTGCATTCAGTAGGGTGTTTACAAATGTGGCCGAATTTGGGTTTCCTATGTTTGAGTTTCATTTGGGTTGAGTTCGGATTTTGGTTTAGCTGCCTTGGATGTATATATTTTGTAAATGGAGTGGGCTTGGACCTAGTTTTTTTTAAGCTCATAGGCTAAATCCAAGATGAACATTACGCCCAAAAGAGAAATCAGTAATTTTCTCATGAGCTTTGGCCCAACCCAACCCTGGTCAATGGTCATGAACACCCCTCGGCATCTCCATCTTCCCATGTTTTTTTTTTTCTTTCTTGGTAAAATCCATCTTCCCATGTTAAAGATGTCTATTTACAAAATTATCTGTTGGCTAGATAGTGTTAACCACCTTCTCCGTTTTCCATAGATTTGTGTCTACCAATGTGATTTGGATCCATTTGGAGCCACCTTTAGCTCTGAAGCCATGTAAAATATGATATATTTCATTAATTGGGTTGCATCAATGTTTTGGAAATCTCTACTCCTATAAAAGAGAATAAAATGCACTTTGTTTTCACTACACCCACATGGCCCACTTGTTTGTGGGTCCATTTGAATGCAAGTATGTAAATATATATATATATATATATATATATATAAATATATGGGAGCCCCTCTCCTCACCTAAAGCTGAGGAGAAGCTCCGCTCATCACTTGCGCCAGCAACGTTGAGAGAAATGAGAGAAATAAGTAACTCATTTGTGGAGCCCGCCCATTATTTAGTTTCCCCGCTCTGATGTGGAGGCCAAAATCAAATCCCTTCATCCAAAAAGCAGAGCTCTTCTCTCTTTGCATTTTGCATGCCCTCTAGAACCCATTTTCTTTTACGACTACGATCTCTCCAGCGAGGACGCGACGATCTCTCTCCAACTACAAATCGCCCCGTTTCCTTCACTAGCTCTCCTCTCTCTCTCTCTCCATTTGTGGAACCCATTTTCTTCGTCGACATCTCTCTCCTGCGACGCCGCAGCGATCTCTCTCCAGCGACGATCTCTGTTCAGAGACACCTTCCCTACCCATCCTCTCTCCCGCGAGATTGCGAAAGACGATCGTCCGCGTTCCAGACCTAGTCTCTCTCCCGCCAGGTTAGGAATTTGCTTTCTATCTTTGCGTTTCAGTCTTCTCCCTCTGCAACTAGCATAAACGGAAGATTGGTTTTTTTTTTTTACTTTATTTTATGTGATTGATCGAGGACACTGTTTCTGTCCTCAATCACAAAGCACCATCCACCATTTTCTTTCCTCCGTTCCAAAAAGCCCCCATCCCAACCCCATTTTCTCAACAAGATGTCCTCACCTCCATCAGCCACTTGCCATGTCTCTCAGTACTATTGCTGTTTAGACTAGAGGCTGGAAACGATTAGACAAGGTGTCCTCACCTGCATCAACCGATCGGAAACGAGGGGTGGAAAGGATTCCAAAATGGATAGAATCGATGCTCTTAGAAGAATGCTGTATGTAATTCTCATGGTTGTATGTTTTTGTTTTTACTCTTTATCATAGGGTTTTTCCCTTTAGTCGAACCTTTCAGTGTATTATTAGCTCTCTTGGTTGTTTCCTTGTGCAATAGAGTCCAAGTGTCCCAGACGTCTGTAAGGTAAAACAGAGAAGAAAAAAAAATGCAATAGAAAAGGACCATTATACTCAAGCGAAATTGTGACAAAAATCAAAATAAAAAATTGAAAATTAGGAAAAATAAATTGTGCAAGATTAGATAACTTTATTTGTTCTATGCAGCGTTCTGGGTTCAGTTTGGAACCATATCCTAATTTGACAATTGAGGCAACTTTTACTCCTGATGGGCAGTATGTAGTCTCAGGTAGATAGTTAATCTATTTTTAAATTTATTTATTTAATTGAGAATATCTTGGTTGTATAATATTCCATGGGGAGAGTAATTCTTCCCCTTTAAACTTCTACAACACTTGATATTTATTGGCTTTTCTACTATGGTAAGATTTTTTTGCCCCCTGCTTTCCTGTTTCTTTACTAGCCTAATTTGTATGAGTTCCAAGAAATGTTCTCTGCACTCTTTGCTGTTATGTGATTGAGTGGACTTCTGTTGGCCGACTGATTCATACCAAGGCCCGCTAATGCCTTTTCTTCTGCCTTCCTTCATACCAAGGTGGTTTTGACTGCTATTGTAGTTCAGTTGGTAGTTGATCATCTCTCTCTGCATGTAACATAACCATGTATATAATTTGTGTAGTGAATGCATCTGGAGAGAACGTGGTGGTATATGTGTAATGTTACAAGTTCCGTACAGCCTTTAGAGTCAGCTAATGTGTAATGTGACCGTGAATCTGGTATGCTGTTAATGAGTGGTCGCTTTTTTACTCTGAATGTGATAATTTTTTTTTTTTACCATGAATGAGCAAGTGGATTTGATAATGTGAGAGCACATAACATTTTGATGTTAGTGTATGGCCATACAGTTGGCTGGTTTTTAACTATGAATGTGATGAAATTTTAATGTAAGTGTAACTGAATCACATAAACTCTTTGGGAATAATAAAAGGCAAACAGTTGGCTGGCTAAACAAATCTGCATAGTGAATTATTTTGTTTGGATGGTTCTGCTAAGGCCATTACTCTGGTCCAGTTTTGTGATCACATTCTTTTCTTTTTTAATAATAATGATTTAAGATACTGTGATTGAAGGAAGGAACCAAGATGGACTTGTGTGTAAAAAACTGTATTTCTATGTCTATTGCAGTTTTCTTCTCACAAGATTAATACACAAGGTCACTTCCTAACTTATGTGGTTAAGCGGGTGACTGGAAAAAAATATTGAAGAAATGTTCAAAAGTGCAGTCTTAGAGTAAATCCAAGGGCATAATAGTGTTGTTTTATTTGCTACAAAGAGAGCAAGAATTGAATATGAAGAGAAATTTTAGGTTGGCTTTAGTTGAAGTTAGACTTCTTTTGTTGTGGTTTCCTTGACCTAAATTTGAGTTTACAGAGTAACTTATCAAAGGCAAATCAGTATAAGTCCTCATCCTTAGGCTGAGCCATGTCATCTTCAAGTATGTGATATGAGATTAATTATTTTTTAAATAAATGTTAAGCATTTGTAATTAAAGTTGAATTTATCTACTTTGTCTGAGATCTCAGGTCAAGAATATATAGGAAAGTCATCTTTGTCATCATTCCGAAGCTTAGAATGGGCTCCAAAATGCCCATGTGGATACGGGTATATGATTTTAAAGACGTCTCGTACTACATCCAACCCTGGCCGTAAATTTTGGAAATGTCCAGATTTACATGTAAGCAACCATCTTTCCAAATTCATTTATTGATATTTTTCTTCAATATTCAAAACATTTTAACTTCATTCATAAATCTGTTTATTTTTTTGCTCCAACATTCATTATATCATTATGAATTTCATTGCAGGGAGGAAGAGGTTGTGGTCTTTTCATATGGATGGATGAAATTGCTCCAGAATGTACATCGATGCTAACCTTAAGTCGAGGCCAAGTTGAAGTGAAAATGGAAGAAATGAAAGACTCAATCAATGAGTTGTGCCTAGAAATACGACATCTAAGTGAGAGCATGGAGACTCACATGAAAGGAAGTCGAAGCAAAAAGGGTCTTGCATTTTCGATTGCGATTCTTCTCCTCTTTGTTGCGTACATGTGGCATGGGCAGAAGGATGGACGGGCCTACTTGTCTTATGGGATGTAAACATTGTTCTGTTGTGGGAGGCACGAGCTATTTGGTCTTTTCTTTTCTTTTCTTTTCTTTTTTTTTTTTTTTTTTTTGTGCTTGTTACAACCTTGGGAAGTCTCATTTGGACTATTGAATGCATCAAAGACTAGAAGGTGTAAACTTATAGTAATTGGATCCTTGAATCAAAGCTCCTTTTTCATTGTCTTTTTTTTTTTTTTTCTTTGAAATGGTTGTCTATATTCATTTTTTGTCCAACGTGATTGATGGATTGCAAGTGATTTTTTTTTTTTTGTTGATTCTAGCTTTATTCTATTCAATCACTTTCTTTTGGGTTTGGGTTTGGATTTTGTGTTGAAAAAAATGAATCTGTAGCTTTTGGGTTCTGTTTGGTTATGCCAATGCTACTTCTGTGTCGTCCTCGGATGTCAATGAATGACCAACCAACAACCAAATGCTCAAGTGGTAATTAAGAAGGGAAACCATATGAAACTTAAAATGTTAGGAAGACAAAAACATAACCCAGGAAGTCTATGAACAAATTTTTCTTTTCAGGTGCCAAGTACCCCATAGGCGTTTGTTATGGCATGTAAGGGAGCAATCTACCTGCCCCAGTCAACGTAATCAATCTATACCTCCAATATGGCATTGAACGGATCAGGATCTATGACCCCAGCCCTGATGTTCTACAGGCCTTGAAAGCCTAATTACCTGATTATCTGATTATCCTCTTTTTTCTTCTTCATCATTTCTTCTGTTAAAAGCTCTAATAGTGCAAGTGAAACACACACAACACACATGACAAATTCTGATTTAAAGAGATCGGTGAACTATAAAGATTGTGCATAGTGTCCATTTATTGGCCATTTAAGCCGATGATGTTCCATCAGTTTCCTCGGTCTCACTAATGCAACTCTCTATGAAGCAACATTCATTTCAATTTGACCAAGTACTGCCACTCATGGTTGAATTGAAAATTCAAAATTACTAAGGCACTTTTGTGTACTGGGCGATGAAGAAAGTTGCTGGGATCAATGTGGGCATTGTAGTGGCAGAGAGTGGCTGGCCGATAGCCGGAAATGGGGATTTCACTACTCCAGGTTTAGCCCAAGCCTATAATACCAATCTGGAGAATCATGTGATCAATAATGGTACACCAAAGAGACCGAACAGCCTGATCAATAAAGGTGTTTAAAATCCTCTCCTAAATACAAGTATAACCATAAGACTAAGAAAGTGTTTAAAATCCATCACATTATGATGAAAAAAGAGGCATCATCCAATTGCATCATCCAAGTTCTTTGAAGGCCAAGCGAATGCCATCTTCCGAACACTCACTACTATCAAGATGCATTGTCATCAAGCGAATGCCACAATTACCTGATGCATTTAAAAACATCCAAACTTCGGTAAGCAAAAGCATAAGGAAAAACACCCAAACTAAATCCAAGCCCTACACATAAGAAAAAACATTATAAAGAATGATACATGAAAATATGCAAGGTGAAGACTAAATTGAAAGTCAAAAGGCAAATACCATTATAGTTTACTGAATGCCTAAATCAGAGCCGTCTGAACTCTCGCTGCTATCAAGATTAAGATCTGGCTCATTGTGTTCATCTTCGCTCCGTAATCTGAAATAATGTGTTATAAATTCATTTGTAAAAAATGAAAAATAGAGGATAAATTCAATTAAGTCGGTATTGTTTACCTATTTTAACAGTACCGGGCAATTGCGCTTGTCATGTGAAACACCACGTTTGTTGCAACCACGACAAAGACGTCCCTTTGTTGCTTTCTCTTTCGATGATTTAAGCCTCTTAGTGCGTCCTTTTGTAGTAACATGTGGCGGATCATGATATTCTACCACATTGCTGCCTATAATTTCTTGCTCATCGCGCACACTTCTTTCTGATGCATTGTTTGATTTGACTTGTCTTACGCTCAATTGCAACTCCGCATGCTTACTAACCAAGACATCATAACATTCTTTCGATGAGCTGGCTTCTTCAATTAGTGCATTGAAAATTGAAGATAGATGATTATGCCTTGCCATAAACGAGTCGGAACAATGAGATCCTATCTCAACTCCATCTTTATCAACAAATGTTCCAACTCTAGCCTTCTTTGTCCATCGCCTCAAAATGTAATGTTCGGGCAAATATCTGATACAAAATTGCCTCATGACAGACAATATATGACGACATGGGATGCCTTCGAACTCAAACTTTTTGCATGAACAAAAAGCAAGCTTCTCCTCTTTCTTCCACAAAACATCTCTGAGTATTTCATTTTCATCCGTCAAATCTTTCACGGTAAAAACACACCTGACATCATCTTCATTCACAAGTAACGGCACGATTGACATAGTCATGAATAGCTCATCTTGAAACTTATAAAAAATATTTCTTGTATATATATCCGCCATTTGCTTTTCCATTGAAGAATATGCCTTCAGCTTCGGTCTCTCATTGCTTGACTCGTGGTCCTCTTTATTTTCAAGATATCTTAGCCGTTTAACGCCTTGCTCGAAACGCAATATAAAATCAAGAAGTGTATTCTTATATTCTACATAGTGCTTCACGAAGGCATTCATACTTTCACTTCTCTGAGTAGTTGACATATCGGCAAAGAAAGTGTGTTTTAAAAAGGCCGGTACCCACATATCTCGAATCTTGAATATTTGTGTCAACCATTCATTCTCCCCAACCTTATATTCTGTCATGATCCTTTTCCATTCACATTCAAAATCAGCAGGAGAGTCAGAATTATGCATGCATTTTTTTATATTATCAATCAAACCTTCATTTTGAATAGAAACCCCACCTAGATTCGTTGGTAGTTTGTCCAGAATGTGCCAAAGGCAAT
This sequence comes from Camphora micrantha, assembly GCA_003546025.1. Taxonomy (NCBI): domain Eukaryota; kingdom Viridiplantae; phylum Streptophyta; class Magnoliopsida; order Laurales; family Lauraceae; genus Camphora; species Camphora micrantha. The sequence goes on along the minus strand of QPKB01000003.1, from coordinate 29,073,082 downwards.
ACCGATGAGTAGTGTTCGGCATAATTTTTTGTGTTCGGCATAATTTTTTGTATGGCCTTTGTCATTGCCAAATCCTGATCAGTTATAATTCCTTTTGGTGGACCAACCAACATTGCTTCAAGTCATTTATTAAATAGCCACTCAAATGACTCATCCTTTTCATTTGGGAGGAACGCACACCCAAATAGTGTTGTTTGACCATGGTGATTGCAACCTACGAACGCACCAAAAATTAATCCATAACAATTCGTCTTATACGTTGTGTCGAATGTTACAACATCACCAAAGACATTGTATGCTGTACGGAATGTGTGGTTTGAACAAAAAACATGTGTGACCTTGTTATCTCCATCTCTCTCTATATTATAAATAAAGCCAGGACTCATTTCTTTCCGATTCTCAAAATGTTGAAATAACATATGCCCATCTAGTCCCTTTTTCTTTTCCTTTTCATTTCTACGATGATTTTCAGCATCTTTATCTGTAAATCCAATCTTCTCAAGTCCCCCCGACTGATTTCCGAATACTACCATTTGTTGGGTGCTTCAAATATTGGCAGAATCAAGTGTATTTATTAATTATTTTTTTGAGTCCGGCACCTCTCGATGTGATCTCAGCATGAATCTCTTATGAGGAGTGACGGGGGCATGAGAATGCTCAGGAACAAACTTGGACACTATATAACCACCTGACTGATCTTTTTTAATTTGCAACTGAGCCTTACAGTTTTCCCTTGTTTCCATCTGTCGCCTTTGAACACATTCCTTATCTTTCCAATGTTTCTCATCTGTTATACCCTCCTTTGAACAAAAATATCGCTTCCAAAGTACCTCCCCATCCTTAGTTCGAGTTGAATCTTTTCTTACGCTAAACCCAACAAGCTTCGCGTAAGCATTATAAAATTCATACACCTCCATTAAATTATCAAAATGCATCCCCACCTTTGGGGTCATGTCATCTTCAACGTCTGGATAATGCAAATATATTGTTGATGAGGAGGTTATATCCATCTTGAAACTGGACCACAGATGATATATATTATGGTGCTGAATTGTTCATATAAATCCAAACATAAATAGAAGAAAGAAAGAATGAATTCGAATTGCTTTACTGATTAAATATGAAAAAAATATAGAAAGAAACAAAGAAATTAAACTTTTGGAGACATCTCTCCATTGACAACAAGCAAGTATAGTTTATATCAAATTTTTATTTAGTTTCTGTTGAACTCCAGATGCTTTCACTACACAAATTATGTACATGGTTATGTTACATGCAGAGAGAGATGATCAAGTACCAACTGAACTACAATAGCAGTCAAAACCACCTTGGTATGAAGGAAGGCAGAAGAAAAGGCATTAGCGGGCCTTGGTATGAATCAGTCGGCCAACAGAAGTCCACTCAATCACATAACAGCAAAGAGTGCAGAGAACATTTCTTGGAACTCATACAAATTAGGCTAGTAAAGAAACAGGAAAGCAGGGGGCAAAAAATTCTTACCACAGTAGAAAAGCCAATAAATATCAAGTGTTGTAGAAGTTTAAAGGGGAAGAATTACTCTCCCCATGGAATATTATACAACCAAGATATTCTCAATTAAATAAATAAAATTAAAAATAGATTAACTATCTACCTGAGACTACATACTGCCCATCAGGAGTAAAAGTTGCCTCAATTGTCAAATTAGGATATGGTTCCAAACTGAACCCAGAACGCTGCATAGAACAAATAAAGTCATCTAATCTTGCACAATTTATTTTTCCTAATTTTCAATTTTTTATTTTGATTTTTGTCACAATTTCGCTTGAGTATAATGGTCCTTTTCTATTGCATTTTTTTTCTTCTCTGTTTTACCTTACAGACGTCTGGGACACTTGGACTCTATTGCACAAGGAAACAACCAAGCGAGCTAATAATACACTGAAAGGTTCGACTAAAAGGGCAAAACCCTATGATAAAGAGTAAAAACAAAAACATACAAACATGAAAATTACATACAGCATTCTTCTAAGAGCATCGATTCTATCCATTTTGGAATCCTTTCCACCTCTCGTTTCCGATCGGTTGATGGAGGTGAGGACATCTTGTCTAATCGTTTCCAGCCTCTAGTCTAAACAACAATAGTACTGAGAGACATGGCAAGTGGCTGATGGAGGTGAGGACATCTTGTTGAGAAAATGGGGTTGGGATGGGGGCTTTTTGGAACGGAGGAAAGAAAATGGTGGATGGTGCTTTGTGATTGAGGACAGAAACAGTGTCCTCGATCAATCACATAAAATAAAGTAAAAAAAAAAAAAAACCCCAATCTTCCGTTTATGCTGGTTGCAGAGGGAGAAGACTGAAACGCAGAGATAGAAAGCAAATTCCTAACCTGGAGGGAGAGAGACTAGGCCTGGAACGCGGACGATCGTCTTTCACAATCTCGCGGGAGAGAGGATGGGTAGGGAAGGTCTCTGAACAGAGATCGTCGCTGGAGAGAGATCGCTGCGGCGTCGCAGGAGAGAGATGTCGACGAAGAAAATGGGTTCTAGAAATGGAGAGAGAGAGGAGAGCTAGTGAAGGAAACGGGGCGATTTGTAGTTGGAGAGAGATCGTCGCGTCCTCGCCGGAGAGATCGTAGTCGCAGAAGAAAATGGGTTCTAGAGGGCATGCGAAATGCAGAGAGAGGAGAGCTTTGCTTTTTGGATGAAGGGATTTGATTTTGGCCTCCACATCAGAGCGGGGAAACGAAATAATGGGCGGGCTCCTCACATGAGTTACTTATTTCTCTCATTCCTCTCAACGTTGCTGGCGCACGTGATGAGCGGAGCTTTTCCTCAGCTTTAGCTGAGGAGAGGGGCTCCCCATATATATATACATACACACACATACTTACTTATCTACTATCTACTACTATCATAAAAGAGGAAACGTTGTAAACTTTTTTCACTACACCATTGTGGGGCCCACCTTCAAATATTATAATATAATATAATATACACTTTATTTTCACTGCACCACATGGCCCACTTGTTTGTGGGTCCATTTGAATGCAAGTATATAAATATATATATATATATAGACATACTTACTTATCTACTATCTACTACTATTATAAAAGAAGAAAAGTTGCATACTTTTTTCACTACACCATTGTAGGGCCCACCCCCAAATATTATAATATAATATAATATCATAATATATTATTATGAGAAATTGCAAATTTTTTCACTACACCTTTGTGGGGCCCAACCCCAAATATTATAATGCAAACTTTTTCATTACACCATTGTGGGGCCCACCCCCAAATAGTATAATATAATATAATAATATATTATTATGAGAAATTACAAACTTTTTCATTACACTATTGTGGGGCCCACCCCCAAATATTATAATATAATATAATAATATATTATTTTGAGAAATTACAAATTTTTTCACTACACCTTTGTGGAGCCCACCCCAAAATATTATAATGCAAACATTTTCACTACATCATTGTGGGGCCCACCTCCAAATATCTACTATCTACTATCTACTATCTACTATCTTTTACTATTATAAAAGAGGGAAAGTTGCAAACTCTTTTTCACTACACCATTGTAGGGGCCACCCCCAAATATTATAATGCATATTATTTATGAGAAATATATTATTATGAGAAATTGTAAACTTTTTACTATACCTTTGTGGGGCCCAACCCCAAATATTATAATGCAAACTTTTTCACTACAGCATTGTGGGGCCCACCCCCAAATATTATAATATAATATAATATAACAACATATTATTATTATATAATAATAATAATAGAAAATCAATATCCTTATTATAAAGGAGACGAGAAGTTGCATACTTTTTTACTACACCTTTGTGGGCCCCCTCCCTTAAATATTATAATATAATATAATAATATATTCTTATTATATTATAATAATAATCATATAATATCTATGCCCTGATTACAAAAGAGAAAAAAGTGTCATGCTTTTTCTCTACACCTCTGTGGGCCCCACTTAGTATTATAATATTATATATATAGAATTTCTCCTCTTTTATAATAGTAATAGATATATATAAAATAAAAGAGAACTACACATATGTGGGCCCCAATAAACGAGAAGAACTTGTCATGCTTTTTCTCTACACATCTGCGGGCCTCACTTAGTATTATTATATTATATTATATATATAATAAAAGAGAACTACACGTCTGTGGACCCCACTTAGTAGAAGAGCTTATCATGCTTTTTCTCTACATCTAGACATATGTGGGCCCCACTTAGTATTATTATATTATATATATATAATCCAAGAGAACTACACATCTATGGGCCCCACTTCGTATTATTATATTATATATATATAAAATAAAATAGAACTACACATCTGTGGGCCCCACTTAATATTATTATAATATCTATATGCCCCACTTAGTATTATTATATTTTATTATATATATAATCAAAGAGAATTGCACATCTGTGGGCCCCACTTAGTATTGTTATATTTCGATGAAATGCTTAGCTCAAATGATTATGAAAAGGGTTGTGTTTGAAGAATTTGTTCATTCGCTGCAAGAACTCAAATGAGAGATTTTAGTTGAGATTTTCATGTGTAGAAAATTTTAACTTAGATCCCAATGCCTATAAAGACACGATTTGCTTGTCAGAGGAAGAAATGACAATGCCAAAGATTGCTTGGAATCCTTGTGATTTGTTGTCGATTCGTTTAAAGCTATGAGTTTGGTACTATTTTGGTTGGTTAGTATTTTGTTTCATTGAATTTGATATGTATTTGGTGCTACGTTTTAGACAAATTTTTTTGGGAAAATAAGCCGAACTATCGATCTATATTGAAATTGGTGACTGTTTTGCCTAATCATGTATGGCCAGAAAAGGTTGGTGTTCAACTTTTTTTTAAATTAGTTTCCTTCTATATATCTTGTTATTTCATCTTCTTTTTTTTTTTTTTTTTTTTTTTTTTTTTTTTTTTCTATTGAAGCTTTTACTAAATTTCATAAGAACAATGAGTGAGTGTAAATTACTTAATTTGCCAAAAAAATGAGTTATATGTAACTTGATCATTCTCCATTGAGATAATTAATATTGAGTTTTTAAATGACTTTATTTTTTTCAAATTATCATACTGAAAGAGTATGTTCCTTGCACGTGCATTACACGTGCAGGGCTCTACTACACTACTAGAAAAGTCACTTTTAGCGACCGCCAAACGCCGTCGCTAAAAGTCTACTGGCGGTCGCTAAAAGTCTGTAGCGACCGCCTTGCGACCGCTAAAACGCCGTCGCGGAAACTTCGTCGCTAAAAGTATTAGCGACCGCCACATGGCGGTCGCTAAAAGTATTTTTATATTATTTTTTTACTTTTG